>OZ007556.1:131812406-131864155 GCA_963931855.1 Philhelius festivus | reverse complement strand
GTTTTGCATACATAACTTAGATCTCAACCCAAAGTCAAAATAATTTTGTCTCGTTTCTTGCCTTTTGCACAATGTGTGAAGAATGAGTTGAGTGAATGCATTACGAGAATTTCCTACAAGAGAGATAGAAAAACAAAAATGTATCTATTGAAATGCTTATTGTCTCAAACTGATAATGAGTTTAATTTCGTGGACAAAAGGGGTAGAAGAGTTTTATTTTAACATAATGTGTGTGCAAATTTAGGTGCAATTCATTCATAACTATCAGAAAACAAACAAATATGAATTTAAAAGGTGGTAGTTTTTTAATTATTTTCGTGACGATAAATACAATCCACCTGTTTTCTGTTTATTTTTTGTTAGATATTATAAAAAAAAGTGGTCAAAAATAGTATTAGTCCAGTCAAAGCGTCATGAAAAAGGGCCTGACCTTGCGCGCAGAGGCATGGTCAATTTTTTTTTCATGGATCGATAGGTGCTTATGAGAAAAGCTTAAAACCAAATTTGCACCACATGACAACTTTTTTTACCAAAGTTATTGGTAAAAATGTATTTTGTGTCATTTTTGGTCATTTGCGAATATCTCGGCTCCACTATCTCGCACAAACAAAAATTAAACATGATTTTATTCCTTATAACATTATCTATTATGTTCTAAAAAAAAACATTTCTTTAAACAAATGAAAAAAAAGTTAAAGTAAGTTAAACAAATTTTTTGTTGTTTAAAAATCACTTTTTCGTGATTATTAAGAAAAAAGCTCATATAACGATGAAATTTTTATTTTTTATTATTAAAGTTCTTGTAATTCCCTACAATTTAAAAAAAAATCAACACTCTACGATGAACGAAAGCCGAGTAATAAATTATTGAACATGGGTAAGTCAGCGCACCCACGCATTTTATGATTTTATTTTTTAATTAATACCTCAGCCCCAGTATGTCGCAAAGTGAAAATAAAAAACCGTATTGCTAATAACAATATTTTCTATCAACTTGCATTTAATTTAATATGTTTGAGCAAAAACATAAAAAGTTACCGTTGGTTTCAACGTTTTTTTTCTTGTTTTTAATACCTTTTTTTCATAGTTATTGAGAAAAAAAACTGTATTTCACGGTAAATACTTTTCAGTTTTGGATTTTTGTTTTATAGTCCTGCTAATTTTCTTCAAATTAAAAAAAACTTAGGAAAGCTTACAATTTAGTATTTTAACCTTGTAGCTTCTAATTTTGGTGTCGCCAGCAACAAGATATATTGGTATCCTCCAAACACCCCACGCATACTTACACATAATCATGAATATCTTGGCTCCCGTTTGTCGTAATGGACTAATTTTTTTTTTAATTTGAAGAAAATTAGCAGGACTATAAAACAAAAATCCAAAACTGAAAAGTATTTACCGTGAAATACAGTTTTTTTTTTTCAATAACTATGAAAAAAAGGTATTAAAAACAAGAAAAAAAAACGTTGAAACTAACGGTAACTTTTTATGTTTTTGCTCAAACATATTAAATTAAATGCAAGTTGATAGAAAATATTGTTATTAGCAATACGGTTTTTTATTTGCACTTTGCGACATACTGGGGCTGAGATATTAATTAAAACATAAAATCATAAAATGCGTGGGTGCGCTGACTTACCCATGTTCAATAATTTATTACTCGGCTTTCGTTCATCGTAGAGTGTTGATTTTTTTTTTAAATTGTAGGGAATTACAAGAACTTTAATAATAAAAAATTAAAGTTTCATCGTTATATGAGCTTTTTTCTTAATAATCACGAAAAAGTGATTTTTAAACAACAAAAAATTTGTTTAACTTACTTTAACTTTTTTTTCATTTGTTTAAAGAAATGTTTTTTTTTTAGAACATAATAGATAATGTTATAAGGAATAAAATCATGTTTAATTTTTGTTTGTGCGAGATAGTGGAGCCGAGATATTCGCAAATGACCAAAAAATGACACAAAATACATTTTTACCAATAACTTTGGTAAAAAAAGTTGTCATGTGGTGCAAATTTGGTTTTAAGCTTTTCTCATAAGCACCTATCGATCCATGAAAAAAAAAATAGACCATGCCTCTGCGCGCAAGGTCAAATGACGCTTTGACTGGACTATATTTCTTATACCTATTCTTATCTGAGGTTTCTTGACATTCCAGCAGAAATATAACTAAAGGTTATTTTCAATTATGAGAATTTTAAATCAAAGAAAGGAATCTTAAGATTTTTAATATCCCTTAATAATGGCATCTGTAGAGAGATCATATTCATGTTTTAAGAGAATTAAATATTTTTTTAGAAATAAATGTGGACAAGAAAGGTTATCTACTCGTAGCTTAGTTCTTATCAAATCGTATACTTAGATAATTTTGCCTTAAAAGAAAAAGGATAAATCTTTGCGCAAGGCATCAAGCTTTTTTTTAATAAGACTTTACTGTAATATATTATTTATGTATATTATTTTGTGTGTATTACCATAAAGTGGAATTTAAAAGGTTGGATCTCAAAGGTCTTTCATTTTTGGTTTTATGTTCAGTGCTTCCGCTATCGAAAAAATCACGCCTCGTGCCTGGTATGTATATACATATATTTTGTATTTGACTGGATTTTAAATATGAATAAATATAGATATTTTTGATATTCTGAAGGACGATCGTGTGATCTTGTTTTTTTTTTTTATTTTTTTTGTATCAAGGTATCTTAGGGTGGTCCTTATATTGAATTTTTAAAATTTTAATTTTTTGATTTTTAGAGGCCAAAATTTAAAATTTTAATTTTTTGATTTTTAGAGGCCAAAATGAATCTGTTTCGTTTCTAAACCGAGAAAACTATTAAGTTTTTAAATGTATTTAAACAATACGAAACGGTAAGGGGTTTTAAAGGTACCTCAATGGCAAAATGATTTGATCAAAGCAGTATCTGTGCTTTTAAACATGTCATACCTCTGCAAAAATTAAATAGCTTTATTTTGTTGCTATTATTCTTGATGAATCTTCTGACATTCAAATGAAAACCCAATTGTTCGTTGTGTTTCGGTATTACTTTAATTAGAAAATCCATGATGTAAGTTCTGGGCGAACAGCAGAAGATTCACTTCAATTAGTTACAGGTCAATTGGAAAAATATAACATGAAATATAAAGTTATGGCCCAGGCCAACGATGAGGCTTCCTTTATGAGTGGTCATTTGAATGGAATTCAGATAAAAGTTGAGAATGTATAAGTCAAGTCAAAGCGTCATGAAAAAGGGCCTGACCTTGGGCGCATGGTTTTTTTTTTTTTAATGGATCGATAGGGACATTATGAGAAAGGCTTGAAACCAAATTTGCACTACCTGACAACTTTTTTTTACAAAAGTTATTCGTAAAATGTGTTTTGTGTAATTTTTTTATCTTTCGCGAATATCTCGGTACCCATTACAGAAAAAAATAAAACATATATTTATTCATAATAACATTAACTATTATATTATATAAAACACAAAAATTGATTAAACAAATAAAAAAGAAGTAAGAAGTTTTAGTAAGTTAAAATAATTTGTTGTTGTTTGAAAATAATTTTTTCATGATTATTAAGAAAAAAGCTCATTTAACGATGCACTTTTTATTTTTTAAGTCCTAGTGATTTCCTACAATTTAAACAAATTGAATTTTACGCAAGTTGATAGAAAATATTGTTATAAAAGCAATAAATTGATTTATCTCGGGCTGAGATATTAATTAAAACGTGATTTTGTGATGCTTTAACACATTCTGAAAAACGAAAACTTCTAAATAATCAATTTGATATAAATGAAACAAATTAAGCATGAAGATATTAAAAAGGTTGGCATCAATCGAATAACTGAAATATTTCGATTAACTGAACGGGAACAAATTTATTTAATAACGCCACAAAACAAATTTTCCTGAAGAAGTAAATAAAAATCTAATTACAAGCTGACCAAATATATTTGAATTTACTCAATTAAAGAATGAATTGAATGTTTTTTCATGAAAACGCAGATGCTATATAGCCAAAAGATACAACATCAGCTGAGACTTTAAAAGCGATAACTCCATTTAATAACTTACTCTGGGTGGAGGTAAACATCGCCGACAGTTTTTAGCAGGTGTACAAGCTTATAAAACTCCAGCTTGAACGGCGTGTAAGGAGTGCTTCTTTTATGCATTGAAGAGGATAAAAACGTACTTTCGAAGTACTCATGGTCACAAGAAATTGAGCTATTCGGCCTTATGTCTAAAGAAAAGAATTAAAAGAATTAAAAGCAAGTGACGAAATTTATAATCAAGTCATCGAAAGTTTTGCTACCGTTGAACGACGAACCGAATTAATGCATCGATACATTTTTAAACATTTTATCTTATGTTATTAATTTATAAAGTATTGCTTGTGTTTTGTTTTCCTTATTAATAAAATTAAAAAAAAAATTAAATTAAAAACTGCAATTTTTTCCTCACACCATGGCGCTAACCCAATACTAAAGATCAGGAATCGCCACTGTAAATCAGACGGTAATTCCATGCATTTGGACATTTTATCTCATTAAATCCATGATTTATATTTATAAAATGTGTTTTTACATAAGAGCAAGTTCGTGCGATCCAGTCGTGCATTTTATTTTCGTTTGATGAAATGCAGTTGTAGTGGCGATACATCGTGATGATTTATATTTAATTTTGTAAAGCTTTTTAGTTATTATTAAGAACGATATGATGTGATATGTTAAATCTTCTAAAATTTAGATTTGGGGGCCATTTTTGCCCGGGCCAAAATGTAAAACAGGGCGCCAAATGGCCCGATCAAGCTCTTTGTGGCAACACCGCTGGTGCCATCACTTAAAAAATTAACGAGCTTGCTCACCCTACAGTTCCTCCTCCAAACCAATTGCTCTGAGGAATTTTAGTATTTGGGGCACCTTCAGAGAGGATAGGTTGCTCTCTTCTACCTGGTATTGTCCAGATGGTTTTTCCTTTGGTGCATGAGTGGACAACTTCCTAGTATGTGGTCCGGTGTTTCTTCATGAATGTTGCAGAATCTACATGCGGCACTGCTTACCATACCAAGTAAACTTAGGTACATATCTTGATATCTTCTAAGTTTGCAGTGTCCAGTTAGGATACCTGTTATTATTCTTAGTTTATTTCTACTTAAGTTAATGCGGTTTTTCGTTTCCACGTGACCAAGTTTCACTCCACGTTTCACTCACGTGACCTGACCAGGTACTCAGTAAAGTGTGACCCCGTTCTGTTTGCCAAGTTCATTTAGCCTACTAATGCACTCCCACACCAATTTACAGCTGATGGTATATGAGCTTAGTGCCTTAAGTGCCACTTGACTATCTGACATGATGGCAATGTTCTTGTTACGGTAATTCTTTTCGAGATTAAGATCCACGCATCCCTATGACACTTGGAAGATGCCCAACGGTATGGAAAGTTTGGTTCTAGTGCCAAAGATTCCTGCACCAGCCCCTTCGCTTGTTCTCGATCCATCAGTGTACCTCTTGATGTTATTCGTTTCGAGGGTGTAGTTTATTTCCTCTCCCACCCAATCTTTTTTGTTGCTTAGCTGTGTAAAAAAGTTTTTCTCGAAATTATGTTTTTTGATCATGGCATCTCTTGGGATGTCAAAGAGGTCATTTTATGGTGGACCTACCGATTAAGTCCCTTTCTTTCAGAATCTCATGATACCTCCCACTTCCACACTTCTGATGACCTCGTGTAGAGTGGATAGATGTAGGACAAAAGTCCAAAGCTGTGGTAGAGCAGGTTCTCATTGTTCCCGTAATACATGCGAGCCTTTGAACTTTTTCTAAGGTTTTCCTAGTTTTCTTTTGCCATGCAACCGCACCATAGGTAATGATGGGTCTTACCATGTACATCCATCTGAGGATGTTCGGTTTGCATCCCCATGACTTGCCTGCAAGTCTCATGCTTTGCTTTGCCAACTATATCTAGCTTTTAAGTGTTTGGAGTTTACAATCTAGTATAATTCCTAGATATTTTACCTTCCTCTGTGTTTCAATTACTTCACCGGCCAACTGGATAGGTTAAATATTTTAGTTTTTTTGGTATCATGCTAACTTCATATGACTCTTTGACATTTACAAACGTCAAAGAACGTCTTTTTACTTTGTTTTTGCACGAACTGACATTATTTAATTCAGAACTAATTTATTAAAAAAAATGCTTTAGTTCAATATTATTAAGCTACTCGTACTTTAAAGTTAGAAAATTGTTTAGTAGTTAGAAAATTGTTTAGTATCTACTATCATACTCATACCTTAACTGTGTAAGATTTTGTGCCAATGTCTCTTTGATGACATTTCTCATGAGCTCAAAAAAGATAATAGAGACAGACAATGCAGCTGGCCTAATGTATGTGCAAATTTATTTTTATTAATAAATATAATTGCTTTTGAATGCGTCATATGGATTGATTCTAAGTGATTTTATATCTATAATGAATGAAAATGAATCGCAAAATGTTTTGCTAAGCGTAAAACTCGAGAACGACTTGACCAATTCGCCTAATTTTTTTTAAAGTTTTTTAGATTAGATTTAAATGTTTATTTCTTATAATTTCATAACAGTCTTCGGATATTTCAAAAAAAGAATTAATAACATTTTAAAAAAGTATAAGAAAGGTTGTGACATTCATTATTTTCAAGACATTTAAAAAATAGAGTTGAATGTCACTTCAAATAATGAAAATATTTAAAAAATTGATGGGTGGGGTGACTCTTAAAAATTCATAATAGTGAAAAAGAATTATGCAATTCAATCATTTTTTAAAATGCAATAAACAAAATACAAACAAAAATAAAGTTGATAAAAATTTATTTACTATGTAAAAGCAAAATTACACAAAACATCAGAAATATGTGATTCCAGAGCAATATAGTCTAGAGAAAAAAGCCAAGTTTTAACATTTTTGAGAAACACTCCAGGTACAGTAATTATCCTAATTGATTGAGGAAGGGTATTATACACCCAGAGAAAAACAACATCATAAAATTAAGTAGGAAAGTATTTAAAATTACGTTGCTATAACTTTTGATTTATACGCTTTAATTAAAATACGATCAACTTTGTTTCAAATAAGAAAAATGTTTAATTAATCACAGTATAGTTAAACACAATTGAATTAATGTTTTTCTATTTTGAAATATAATCGAGGCATTTTCGTTGTTCATTTAAAGACGTTTGATATTTAATTTATTTGAATCAAACTTGAAACTTAATACATCAAAGTTGTAACTTATTTGATTTTCTTTCCTTTTTGAATCGTATACATAATTCACTTTGAACCAAAGTTAAAGTACAACAAATCAAAGTTGTAATCCTTTTGACTTATGAACGATAACAGTAAACATTTTGTATAAGAAAGAAATCATAATATGTATGTGTGTTCCCGGCTGTCGTTGTTGCGGGTCGAGGAAAATGTATCTGCCATTCTCTTTAGAGCTTGTGAGCTGTACTTATTGTAAGTGTTACCTAACGTTATAATAATAAAATAAATTAAAATAATTCAAGTAGTGGACGAAAGCGGACAGCTTCGAAGTTTAATTTATTCTAATCCTGCTAACGAGAACAACCGCGACGATTCCGCAAAGCTGCATGAAGATCTGGAACTTATTCAGAAATTTGAAGGTAACATTAAACTATCTCTTTTTTTTTCTTATTATATAAATTTTATTCAAGTTCCGAATTGATGACGAAACCCTCTCAGGGATCTCCAAACTGGCAAATTGGTAGTGCCAAAATTGCAACAATTCTGATTCCCGTCAACACCAACCTCAAGTTTAAAATCATTTCTTAAAATTGTAAGTATACATACATACATTTTTCTCAATATAAAAATTATAATGTAATATATATTTTATAGGATATTTTAAAACCTTTTAACTCATCATCGAAAGGGAAATCATTGATCCAGTCTTTACAATCCCTCCACTACACTTGCATCAAATTAATAATGGCAAGACTTACATACATTAGAAACAAATATTTGTAAATTTTGTTTGTTGTTTTGTTATTAAGTTAGTTTATAAGATTTTTTTTATTATTTTATTTACAATAAAAAGAAAATACCTTTGCAAAAATAATTTTTTTTAATCGATTTGAGTATAGTCAGAATGACTTTAAATCAATGAATGCTAGTAAATATTATTAAATTGTTTGTAATTGATTTATTCCCGATATCTATTTACTTTAAACGCAAAGCGTGTTTAAAATCAATTGATATTTTTTTGAATCAAATGCGAATCGTATTTAAAACAATAATGACGCTTTTCAATTTAATGTTACGTAGTAATTAATGTAAATATGTTTCTAATTGATTTGATTCCGATTTCTATTTACTTTAAACGCAAAGCGTGTTAAAAATTAATTGATATTTTTTTGAATCAAATGCGGATCGTATTTAAAACTATAATGCTACAACTTTAAATCATATTGGTTTCAAATTTGATTTAAAATGAAGTAGGGAATCACTTTTCATTGATTAACAACTTTGATTTAAATATTTTCGGCATTAGAGCCAAATCATATTGGTTTTACTTTGATTCAAAGTTGTTTTTTTTTTATTTTACGTGCTTTTTTCTCTGGGTGTATAGCCGATAAGACATGGAAGTTGTAAATGATGGAACTGGAGGATTTTACTTTTTGGATGCTCCTGATGGTGGTACAGGAAAAACATTTTTAATTTCATTGATTTTAGCAACGATTTGCTTACAGAATATAATTGCACTCGCACTTGCTTCCTCTGGTATTGCAGCTACATTGTTGGAAGGCGGTCGAACAGCCCATTCAGCGCTAAAATTTTCATTGACTATTCAAAGCAACGAAAATCCGACTTGCACTCTGCAATGGTAAACGTTTTTCAGCAATGCAAGTTGATAGTATGGAATGAGTGCACGATGGCACATAAAAACTCTTTGGAGCAGGGTTGCAAGAGCTTAAGTCACTTGTTAGCTTAAGCTTGGCTTTAATTCACAAGCTAGTGAGTGACTTATGAATTAAAAAAAAAAAAAATTCAAAACCTACTAAGTGACTTATGAATTAAAAAAATTTAAGTCATGGGCAAGTAAGTGACTTATGAATTAAAAAATTTTAATTCTCAACCAACTAAGTGACTTAGGAATTAAAAAAATTCAAGTCATGAGCAAGTAAGTGACTTATGAATTAAAAAAATTCAAATCATCAGCAAGTAAGTGACTTATGAATTAAAAAAATTTAATTCCCAACCTACTAAGTGACTTATGAATTAAAAAAAAATTAAGTCATGAGCAAGTAAGTGACTAATGAATTAAAAAAATTCAAATCATCAGCAAGTAAGTGACTTATGAATTAAAAAAATTTAATTCAAAACCAACTTAGTGACTTATGAATTTAAAAAAAAATTAATTCATAAGTTAATGGATAAATGCTGATTAGAAAAATTATGAAATGGATAATTTATAAGCTAGCGTGATAATCTTATGATTTAAAAACAAGATTTGAAAGCTAAAAAGATATTCAAAATTAAAAATTAAAATTAAATGTTATACTTACTGAGTAGGTACCAAAAGTTTCGAAGTGCTTAATTAAGAAAACGGAATGTTTTTTTTTTTCAATTTTATTGAAAATACATATTGAATTAGTTTCAGGTACTTGAAACAATTTTACAAAAAAATATCAAATAATCAACTCATGTTAAATATGAAAAACAAAATATTTAAATGCATATGCATAAAAATATGCACTCACGAAATTTATATACATAATGATAACCCATCATTTGCTCAACACAAAGATTTTATCAATATTGCTTTTTATTTGATTGGATTATATGGACTGCACAAACGGCAACTCCCAAAAAATTCTCCAAAAGCTTTCGTTAATAATTAAATAATTATGTAGTCAAAACAAGCTTAAAAATTTCCAATCTACCAACTAACTTATGAACTAAATTTTTCTTAATTCACAATTCACCAACTGACTTGTGAATTAAATTGTTTTTAATTCATAAGTCACTTACTACCTTATGACTTGATTTTTTTTTAATTCATAAGTCACTTAGTATGTGGTGAATTAATTTTTTTTTAATTCAGAAGTCACTTTGTTGCTCATGACTTAAATTTTTTTAAATTCATAAGTCACTTACTTCCTGGATGACTTGATTTTTTTTAATTCAAAGTCACTTAGTAGGTGGTGAATTAAATTTTTTTTAATTCAGAAGTCACTTTGTTGCTCATGATTTGAATTTTTTTTAATTCATAAGTCACTTACTCCCTGATGACTTAATTTTTTTTAATTCATAAGTCACTTGGTAGGTGGTGAATTCAATTTTTTTTTAATTCATAAGTCACTTAGTAGCATAGGATTTAAATTTTTTTTAATTCATAAGTCACTTTGGGGGTTGTGAATTAAATTTTTTTTAATTCATAAGTCACCAAATATCTTATGAATTAAATTTTTTTAATTCACAAGTCATCTATAGACTTATGACTTAAGGATTTTTTAATTCAAAAATTCGCAACCCTGCTTTGGAGGCATTAGACAGAACTCTGAAAGATCTGCGAAGCAATCAAAACCGATTCGGTGGAGCAACGATTTTATTAGCAGGAGATTTTCGTCAAATATTACCAGTCATTCCACGGTCTACCAGCGGATGAACTGAATGCTGAATGCATGTTTGTAGTCCTCCATTTTGTGGACAAAAACTAAGATACTAAATTTGAACAACAATATGCGTGTCGAATTGCAAAATGATCGATCTGGAGAAATATTTTCAAAACAACTAATTGACATTGGTAATGCTAAAATCCCTTTAGATGTTATGACAGGGAGCGTGGTATCCGCCCACATTCTGAGAAAATGTTAAATTTATATGGAGCACTTCCGATTGCTGTAGAATGATGAAATTTAGTAGAGCAGTATAGCTAAATGTACATTCAAAGCGAACAATAGAAAATATAAGATTTTCCATTCGAAGTTTATGAGTTTTTTTTTTTATAATTAGCATACACTCAAAGGTTTTTTTGTATACCCTTAATATGTCAGAGACACAGCGAGAGCATTAGGAAAAAAGGGAGGGGTTAGAAAGGAGGTGTCGGTGTACATTGGTTTTGTATTCTTGAACATTGCAATGACTGGGAAAGACAGAGCGTGGTAAGGAATTCCACATTCGCGTAGTACGGCTAAAATACGAGTCTCTGTACTTCACAGTACGACCGAAGTTGGGCTGGAGGGTAAATTGATGGGCATTCCTAGAAGTGCGAGTATTACGGTTGAGTTGTTTAAGGGGAGGAATACAACTGGCTATTTCACTAGAGCAAAGTCCGTTAAAATAACGGTAAAAAAGGGTGAGGCAAGAAACATTACGACGATGTTGGAGTGTCGTCAATGAGCCAATGATGTTATTGTCACCAATCATTTTAAAAGCTCTTCTTTGAATATTGTCCAAGAGACTTAAGTAAGTTACTGGAGCACCCGCCCATAGATGGGAGTTATACTCAAGTCTTGGACGTATATAGGTTTTATAGATTGTAGCCAGATCAGAAGGAGAGAATTATTTCTTGCACCGTCTCAGAAAACCCAAACATCTTGCGACATTTTTGGCAACATCGCGTATGTGATCGTTCCACAAGAGGTGGTTCGTGATGCACATACCGAGAATATCGAGATGTTCAGTTTCGTTGATGCAAGTGCCACTCATAGATAGTGGCAAGGGGGTATATCACACTTTAACGATACAGACAGCATTGAGTTTTCGAAGCATTAAATTCGACGCGGTTTCTTATTCCCCATTGTACAATGCTGTTTAGGTCGTGATTTAATGAACTTATCATATTTTGTCGTTGCAGTTCTACATCCGAAGAGGAGGGATGTGAGTCTGAAAACAAATATGAAAAGCTAAGATTACTATCGTCAGCGAAACAATAAATTGGATTAGAAGTTACAGTTTACATAAAAAACTCTTAACTGTGATGTGAACTATAATAAAACTACTAATTAGGCTATTAATTGGTAAGCTACCTTCATTTAAAAAAAGGAGTTAAAATTGAAACAAAAACATCATCGCATCCTCAACAATTATTGCTTTTTTATGACTTTGAACAAATGTAGGTACTAGTAATTATAATTAAAAAAAAAACTTTTAACCCTTTTTATGAGTGCACAGTCTTAAAAATTACATTAAAACTATCAATTCTTGGAAAACCACTCCAATTGCCAAGTGCTGCAAGAAAAGTAGGTACAAAATTCGATTTTTTACCTACATATTTTATATTTTCCCAAGTATCATAAAATGTATGGGTTGTGGGTGCACTTATTAATGAGTTTTTTTATTATTGTTTTGTTAATTAGGTAAAAATAAGAAAATGAAAAAATTGACCTCAAAGTCAAATTTTGATCGGGCAAGAAGAATTGAACACCATGTAAAATTGAAACACGTAGTCTTAAAGGTTAGTATTTCTACTAAGAAATCCAAAATAATATCCCTACCATAAGTACTGTAGAACGATTTTTTTCTTAGAATATGGATCACATCCCAAAGTATGGCAGACGAATTACAGGACACCCTGTATAACTGGCCCGTTAAGAGGCCTCCGCCAAAATGTCGAACTCAGATTCGAAGATCTGAACTTCGAAATAAAATAATCACTCACTCACTCCGCATTTGTTCATTCAATCACAAACTTTGCAGCAATTTGACCAATTTCACGTTTCTCTCAACATATTTGGCGGAGGCCGTTTTTTTTTAATTCATTTTTATTTTCATCAATCTTAAAACTATCTTAAAGCTAGACAAAATTCATAAAAACTAGCCTACTTATCCAAGCAATAACTTAAACTTAAATTAACTTACTGGCCCTATGCGGGCGCTCTAAGCTAAACTACAGCTATGGACAAAGAAATAGCACATTATTAACAAAAATCATGATTTCGTTATGTGGAATGCGTCTGATGTTTTTTTTTTAATATGTTTTGCAGACAAACTGATGATGACAAATAAAACCTAAAAGTACCGTAATATTGTTAAGATTCTCCTGCACTCACCTATTCATACTTTTTTACTCTGGACAAAGTAATAGCACATTACATTTTTAACCGTTAAATCTTTATTTCGCGTTTGAAGGTTGTGAAAGAAAGTGCTATATTTTAGATTTTATCATTAAATCAACAAATATTGAAAACAAAATGGGCCGAAAAGTTCATTGTGCTCCGGAAAAAAAGAAAACTTATTTTTATCTTCACCGAGATGGAAAATATCCTTCCCAAATATCCAAAATCCTCAACTGTTCCCGTAAAATGGTGTATAAAGTATAATGCAATTTATTTGGTAAGACGAAATCAAAACTTAGGCTTTGAGAATAAATTACGCTGCCCGCCCCCTAGTTTTACTATAGATAGAACGATATCAAGAAAATGCAAGTGTGACCCTTTTAAATCATCTCGTACCATTATGACTGAAATAAACGAAGAATTCGGTTTGAACGTCTCAAGAAGACTCATAAGAAGAAGACTTAAGAGGCCTCTGCCCAAAATATTGAGAAAAACGTGAAATTGGGCAAATTCGTGCAAGGTTTGTGAAGTCAATGCAAGACGTATTGAAATAAAATAAATTGCATATGAAAGAATTACATTTTATCTTGAAGAACGTCTAGCCACTTTTTTAATTTTTTTTATATTTTTCTTATTTAATTTTAATATTCCGGTTGCTTCTTTCGTTAAATTCCACAAAACTGCTAAAGTTGTGCAAGGTTTGTGAGAAATAAAAGTGGAAAACTTTTAATATTTTTACGTCATTTTAAAGGTAATGAAGAGACCTACAGTGGGGAGCAAAAATGAGTACATGTTTTAAGAAAATGAAACAAATGAATAGAATTTTATGTTCTTATATAAACAAATGAAACAAATTATTTGTACTATGAAAGTTAAGTATATAATTTACAACTTAGGAAAAAAAAAAAACATTGCTTCAAAAATAACAGTTAATAAAATGTTTATTAATGGAAACCCCCATGTACTCAAATTTTTACGTTTCGCCGTTATCTCTTATTTAGTTAAATTACTTTGTTTATTTTGCTATAAATTTTAGTCAGTAGTCATTAAATAATAAAATTTCTCTATTACATTGTAGCTGTTTCAATATTATTCTACTTTAAATATTCGGTATTTAACGGAGTTTTCTTTCGACAAAATTATACATATTAAAAATCAATACCTATGTATGTACCAGTGGCGTGGCGTGGATAATTTTAAATGGGAACCCGTTATAAGATTTTGTTACCTGTAAAAATAAAAAAAAATCATAGAACCTTAAAAACAACATTTCTAGTAGGGATATGGTATCCACAAATGCATTCCACATTGACTTAGCAAAAAATGTGTAGCTATATTTTGTGTACTTCACAGTGGCGTAGCGTACCATCTCGGCACCCGGGGCGGGAGACCCATTTTGCCGCCCCCATTCAATACTAAATTAAAATTAAATTTCGGGACATCATTTCACAGGCAATGAAGTATCTTTTATTGAAAGTAAAATAGGGTCAGCGGTTTCATAAACGGATTCTACGGGCCTTACGGATGAGGCTCGTGAGACAAAGCTGCATCTGCGGATTCATCGCCATGCATGCGTTTTTTCCTGCGAATTTTTCTCGTTTTAAGTTCGATTCCGAATTTTCTCCAAAGGCTCTTAGAAAAGTCGATTGCGGCTTGGACGAAACGGTCTCTGCTCTCCTCTAGGAGAGATTTTAAAACGCAGAGTTTCTGAGCACACTTATCCACACTCAGTTCACGTTGCTGCAGGTAAATCTGTGCGTCATCTACTTCAGGTAGCTCTGCAGCTCAAAAGCCAAGAAAAGTGAGGAAGTTGAATGACTGCATGACTGTCAGAAGAAGACTGGCTACCGATCCGTCAATTCTTCCAGTATACCTCAAGAACTTCCACAAGCTTATTTTTAAGCGTCTTTACAGATTCACGAGGTTCACTTCTTCTGCAGGCTTCAGACTAGATGCTTGAGGTACTTCTGGTGAGTCGACTTCGTCTTCGTCTGCACGTCTTCTTCTTCTGCCTGTAAAATAAGTTATGCATTCCCATGAATATTGGCCGGAGGACAATTCTAGGCCACTCACTATTGTAGATGGAGAAATCTTACTTACATTGGAATCACTTCCGCTGCTGCTGGATGCCGCCGAAGACGTTAACGTGGCTTTTGAACCAGAACTAGAACTTAAATATTTCGCGTCTTCGCGTCTGCTTCTTTCTTAGCCTTTTTCTTGCGGTATTCCGCGCCGCTTCCTTTAACTCTTTTTATTTTCAAAAACTAGTTCAAAGGTTGAGTAAAGTACTAAGTGTTTAGTTTTAGAAGATTCAACGGGAGAGAGCAAAAACATTGAGCTGGATGAGACTAGAATAACGTTTCCGTCGAATCCAAGTTATCTTATCATATCTCGCATGTGCATATCATATGTTTCGGAACACTCCCGAGAGTTTCGGAACGTTTTGTTTTAGTTTCGCGAGTCGCGCGACAATACGGAATGCACTCTTACGGCCCTACTCACCGTCTACGAATTCACGAAAATCAGCCGAGAGCGGTCAACGACGAACCACAGAAAGGGTGGCAAATTTCAAATTTACATCATTGTTGTTTGTTGACTTGTCAAACGATCTTTCATGAAACATATGATTTCTACTCTAACCGCATCACCGGCGACATTTTGCCGCCCCACTAGGCCTGCCGCCTGGGGCGGACCGCCCCCACCGCCCCCCTTACGCTACGCCACTGGTACTTCAAGACATTAATATTTCAATCAACAATGAGCTTGAAACATAATAAAAAAGGACCTCCTTTTAGACACCACCCCCTTCGTCGGACATGACTGCAGCACCTTTCTAGGAATGTTCTATTAATTTTTCCTTGCAATCATATGTGTCAAGAATATAAAATATATGATGGGACAACTCATCTGCATTAAGACTCGCCCTAACGTCAAAAAATACAAGATATTTTTCTTGTATTCCATTCTCTAACAAGAACCGAAATACGAAATACTCGTATGGCACTCAGTTGTCCCCTATGACTCAAATCTGATGTTTCGTCGATCATAATCGACACGAACCGAGCTTCTATGATTTCTGTTTTGATTTCAGATTTAATAACAGCCGCGATATACATAGTATCGTTGCCCTATAACACTACTCTAAATAGGATTCCATTAAAGTGTCATAGGTAGTTACATACAATAATAAAATAAAAAAAAAGATTGTACTTACTGCAATAATTAAGAATGTATACCAATTTTTTACTTGCGACTTATAGTTACTATAAGGCAAGTTATGCATTCGGAAAAAAATTCGAACTCGAGATTTCGATCAAAGTTGACATTAAGATGATAGCGAAGACCAAAAAAGTGGGTCTCGCAATTCTGTCTGTCTGTCTGTCGGTTCAACTAACGGCTTGGCCGATTTTCTTTAAACTTGGTAGATATGGGTTTTGATTTTTTTCCCCCAGACGTTTTTTTTTTTTTTTTAAGACCAAAAATAACGGTACCTGCCATACGATTTTTTTTCGAAATTTTATAAATATTTTTTTTTCTCAAAAACTTAGTTTTGGTAGCCCCCCTGGGTCCATTTTTTGTTTTTGATTTTCTCGAAAACGGTACAGCCGATCTAAGTAATTTTTTTTATGCCAAAGCTCCTCCAAAGTTTAAATATTATTACATATTCAAATTTTCAATTTTTAATTTTTTGGATTTTAAAAAAAAAAAAAATTAAAATTTTGTTTGGAAACTCAATATTTCAAAAACCCCATGCTCGAGTTTTTTAAAACTTGACAAATAAGAGTTTTTTAACATAATCTACAATATTTGAGAAAAAAAATTTGTTTTATCTAAAACTAACGGTACCTTCCATACAAATTTTAAAAAAATGATTTTCGAAAATCGTATTTTTCTCGAAAAATTTTAAAATAAAATTTTTTTTCTTTTGATCAATCTTTAGGATCTATAGTTAAATAAAAAAAATTTGAAGTCTAGATATTACTGAATGTACCTACTATAGAACGATTTTTTCGAATTTTGAATTACTCATTAACAGCATAACGGATTTTAACGAAATTTTTTATAAGGGAGCTCCTAAGAAGTTTAAAAAACATTGCATTTAAGAACCTAAGAAAAAATATTTTTTCAATTTTTTGAAAAAAAAAGTATTTTTTTTTTGAAAAATTCGATACCTCAAGAACGGCTTAGTATTTTTTCTTGGAAATTAGACTTTTATTCGTACAATAATAAAAACTTAAGGTTGGCGTACCAAAATTTTTTCTTAAAAATGTTTTAAAATTTTTTTACACAAAAGCCTATTTTTTAAGGAACCACTACAACGACTTTTATTTCTTATTCCTGCATAAATTCATATTTGCATAGCATTCTGTTTTTATCTCTTACTACTAAAAGAATTTAAAAAATTCATTTTATCCTTATGAACAGTTTTCTTTAATAACATCCGTTTTTAAAATTCCTAGTCTATTACATAGGAGCAAGTTCGTGCGACCCAGTCGTGCATTTTATTTCTTATTTATTTGAGCGTGTTTTGTATTCGTGTTTTTTTAAGTCTTGGGTGTAATCACACCTGAAACGTTACAACTCAAAAAAATAAACAAAATCTATAATTGACCTTGCGCCCACTCTAGGACAAACATCATTTTTATGAATAAGAAAAGCTCACGAAGAAAGGATAATTTAATATTTTATTTTCTAAGAATATTGTATTCTGCTTTAAAAAAGTCATTTTACAAAAAAATTTTACCAAATGTCCTAAAAACTCTAATATCTCTTCTCAAAATTGCATAAACTAATACCTGCCTTGAAATGAAAAAGTTGAAAATTTTAGCTCAAAAATGAAAAATTTCAAGATTTTTCAATTAGAATGAATAATTCCCTCAAAATCCAATATTTGTCCAAATTATTAAAAAACTAATAGGCACTGTAAGGCATATTGTCCTTCATAACTTCTTAACGATACCTATTACTCTAAGCTTTATATACATACCTTACAATATAATATACTTTATACCTAGCTCTAAGTATAATTTTTAAAGCCTGTTATTTTATTATTCAAAAATATAATATTGTTTGATAAAGAATACAAAATATATACATATATGAAGATTGATTTAAACCTTTATTTCAATATAAGAAGACCTGTTATAGTACCTATTCGAAAAAAGGATATTCACCTCGTCGTTCGTCGCAATAGAAAATAAAATACGAAACCGATTTCCTATCATAAAAAAATATAACGAGCTTGATAATAATACATTCAATACTTTTCGCATACCAACCAATGTACATATATATATATGTAGTTACTTTTCTTCCTAAAAACACACAAAACAATCCAACAAGTTAAATCTACTCCTTTGCTTCATTTTACATTCACACCATACTAATCGCTTACCAATCCCTATACCACCATAGCCCTCAAATTGTCATCCACCGTCACCGTGGTTCTGCTCACATCCATTTCTTCCCCTTCTACACCACCCCTTTACTGAACCTCTCCAATACCCAAAAGCCTACTCGCCGTTCATGTTCATAATGTCATACTTACGAGTATTTTTGCTTCAGTTCCAACAAAAAATAGCTATCTTCGAAAAAACCACGTTGTGGCAAATAGATGAACTTAAAACAGCCAGTAAACAAAAGTAACGACTTTTGTGCAAAAAAAAAAGACTTTTGTAAAATGTGTTATTTTGCAATAAAAAGTTACTTTTTTTAATATAAACAATTTCAGAAAGAATTATGTCATTTTGGGAAAGTTATAATGATATTTTCACATAACTACACATTAAAAAATGCATTGGAAAATGAGCAATTTTAATGTTTTTCAAAAGATGATTATTCAAAAATAGAGCCCAAAATTAAAAATCCGCTCCGAC
Source organism: Philhelius festivus (assembly GCA_963931855.1). NCBI lineage: Eukaryota > Metazoa > Arthropoda > Insecta > Diptera > Syrphidae > Philhelius > Philhelius festivus. The sequence goes on along the minus strand of OZ007556.1, from coordinate 131,845,228 downwards.
GCTCTTCTACCGTGGGGAGCAAAAATGAGTAAATGTTTTAAGGAAATGAAACAAAAGGATAGAATCTTATGTTTTTTTATAAACAATTGAAACAAATTATTTTTATTATGAAAGTTAAGTATATAATTGACAACTTAGGAAAAAACAAACAAACATTGTTCAAAAAATAACAGTTAGTAAAATGTTTATTAATGGAAACCTGCATGTACTCAAATTTGCACGTTTCAGATTTTTTTTTGAATCGCTTTTTTTAGTATTTAGTCCACAGCCCTTTATTTTGTATGACACTTCTTACTCTCCTGCGCATACCCTCGACTAAATTTTCGATATAAGCATGTGAAATATGTTTCCACTGCTCCTAAACTTGCTCCATATGTCATTCAAGTTTCTTGAAGGATTATCGTAAGATGCCATGCGTCTTTTGAGAATTGCCAACAAGTCTCGATCTGGTTTAAATCTGGACTAGGTGCTGCCACTTCATGGTTGGAAATAACTGCATTCCAAGCCAGCTCTGGACAATTCGTGCAGTGTGCTTGCGATCACAGTCGTGTTAGAAAATGATCTCCTCAGTGGAATAAGCGCATTCGTCTCCAAATTCTGGTAAAATATTATGCAGGATAGACAAATATTGTTTCTTCTTCATTATTCCTTCGATTTTAATCAGCGGACCGACATTCCACGACGTAAAGCATCTCCACACCATCAAGTTGCCACCTTCATGCTTCATATGGTTTCTTTCACCTGCTCCTTTTGAAGAGTTCCATTCTGCCGATGCCAAAAATACTCTTTACCATCTGATGGAAATCGATATATTTTAGTCTAGTCCGACCAGACCACCCGTTTCCGATCATCAACACTCCAGTTTTTTTGTTTTTTGCAGAATTTAAGACGTCCTTTAACATTTTTTGTAGACAGTGCTATTTTTTTCTGTTTAGCAGCTGCTACTGAACCAATATTTTGTAGGGTTCTCCTAGCTGTCCATTCACTCACATTTTTATTAATTAATTTCGCCGCTGATTTCGGATTCTTGTAGTCTTTTATATGCATTGATCGCTCCATTAACCATGTGTCACCACCAGTAAGCATTTTCTGTATGCCTGGGCGATTGCTTGTGCAAAGCACATTTAACTTTTTTTTTATCAAAAGGACACTGCGTTGGCAGATTTTCATTCTCTCAGAACTTTTTCTTGAAGATAGTCTTACTTCAAGTTGAGAAACTATGCCTTTTTCCGCTTCAAGTACAATTTTTCATTTTTATTTATCTTTTATGTAAAATAGTGAATACTTATTTTTTAAGCACTAATTAAATAGCGTAGAACTTTGAAAACAATACAATTCCCTGCCACAATATGTTATTTTTAAGGAAACGCAAAATAAACAAAGTAATTTAACTAAATAAGTTGTAAATAATATACTTAACTTTCATACTAAAAATAATTTGTTTCATTTGTTTATAAAAGAACATAAAATTCTATTCTTTTGTTTCATTTTCTTAAAACATGTACTCATTTTTGCTCCCCACTGTAGGTCTCTTCATTACCTTTAAAATGACGTAAAAATATTATAAGTTTTCCACTTGAATTTCTCACAAACAGTAGCAAAAAACTTCCAAGACACAAAAAGAAAAAACAAAACTGGGAACAAGCTTAGAAACTCAACCAACACAAAACCAGTAGTTGAAAGCAAAAAAGTAACTGTCGATAACATTACTAAAAATCAACCGGCAAAAGCAATTGCACTAAGCAAAAGTGATGAAAATAAATCCTATTCCCAGATTGTAAAAAATGTGCGGAAGAATGAGGAAACTTCTATAAAAGAAATGCTGGAACTCATCCTGAAAAGGATTGACCAACAAGATTTAAACATAAAACAGCTAAGCGAAGAAGTCGCTCTTAAAAAACAATGATGGACAGAACACTTAAAATCGCAACATGGAATGCAAACGGTCTTTTACAGCATGTATCAGAACTAAACATCTTTTTAGACATAGAGCATATAGAATAGACATTTGTTTGGTGTCCGAAACCCACCTCGCTATTGAACAAAGTCTTGATAATAAATTACCAAACTATACATGTTATCACGCTCCGCACCCAGCTGACAAAGCTAGGGGAGGATCGGCAATACTTATAAAAAAGTGCTTAACACACTATGAAGAACCAAAGTTTACTAATGAAAACATGCATAGTAACAACAATTAGTATTGGTATAAAAAAGAAAGAATTTAAAAAAGCAGCTATATACTGCCCTCCTAGGCGCTCTCCAACTGAAGAAGACTATGCAGAACTCCTACATTTGTTAGGACATAACTTCCTTGTTGGTGGCGACTTCAATGCTAAACACACCCAATGTGGATCTAGGCTCATAACAACAAAAGGTAAACGGCTATACCAAGCAGGCCGAAAATACAACTGTGAATTTTATTCTTCTAGTTCGCCAACATATTGGCCATCTGATACTAACAAAATACCAGACCTTATAGACTTTTTCGTAGTTAAAGGTATTAAACGAAATCATATAAGTGTCGAAGGTAATTACGATTTATCGTCAGATCATACTCCAGTAATTTTATCACTGAGCGAAGCAGAAATAATAGAAAAAAGTAATCCCTAGCTCGTGAATAACAGAACAAACTGGAACGAATTCAGAGACAAACTTGAAAGTTTTATAAACCTAAGATCCCCTATGCAAACAATTGAACAAATTGATCATGAAGTAGAACAATTTATTGCTGATGTGCAGCAGGCTGCAGAAGAAAGTATTCCAACTATTTCGAACGCGAGAGAAAAAGGTATAAAATATCCTATCGAAATAAAGGAGTTGATATTGGAAAAACGAAGAGCTAGACGAAAATGGCAAACCACGAGATTCCCAGATGATAAGGTAGTTTTTAACCGTCTTAACAACGAATTAAAAAAAAGAATCTGTGAGTTTAAAAATGAGTCACTAACTAGATTCCTGAAAAGTCTGACGACGGATGCTTCTACTGAATACTCCTTATCGAAAGCAGCTAAGCGCCTAAAAAGACCTCAGACACAAAACCCGCCAATAAAATCTCAAGATGGTAAATGGATCGGAAACCCGAAACAAAAGGCTGATCTCTTCGCTGACTAACATAATTTTATAAAAAGAAAAGGTCACGAAGATAGGAAACATTCATAATTTGTACCTATATATACATATGTACGTGGTCAAAAGTCTGCGCGTTTGCAGCGCCCCCGCCAGCGGTCTCGCACACATATGTTGAGAAACACTCCCTTTCAGTTTCGCGAGAGTTTTGGAACGTTCCGTTTTAGTTTTGTAATTCGCGCGACAATAACGGAATGCAGGCCTTACTCACCGTTTATGAATTCACGGAAATCAGCAGGGTGGCAAATTTCAAATGTACGTCACTGTTGTTTGTTGACTTGTCAAACCTTATGTTATGAAACATAAATGATCTCTACTATAAACGCTTCACCGGTGACATTTTGCTGCCCCCGGACTTCTGCCGCCCGGGCCGCACCCCCCCCCCCCCCTACGCTACAACACTGGATAGCTCACTTGGTAACCTAATAAATTTCATGCTGAAAAGCAGAATTATAAATGCGGAACTAGGTAGCTTTACTACAAGAAGGTCAGTCAGTAGAGGTTGAAACGAATTGCTCTGGAACTTGTATGGCGACCAAACAAATTTGGCCCAAGCTGGATTTGAAACGGTCAAAATGTCTATTGTCCCTCAGAAGATCTCAAATCAGCTCCGTAATAGGTGTTATAACTGGACACTGTCTCATAGGTAGACACGCCGCACTACTCGGTGTACTATCAAACGATTTTAGCAGGAGTTGCTTGGACGAGGAGGAAGAGGAGACAATCACACACCTTCTTTTTACATGCCCTGCTCTCTTTTACAGACGCAAACTTCATCTAGGAAAATTTTTCTATAATGAACCAAGCGATGTCATAAACACAGACAATAATAAACTCCTTCGCTTGATCAGAAGCTCCAAATGGTTTTAACTAGTAGGGAACCTTTCTGTTCCCTATTGGATCGTGGTATCACAATGGACCTCTAATGGTCTAAATGTGTCAGACGCTTTATTGACAACCACTTTAACCTAACCTAACCTACCCTGATTATAAGAAACCGTTCGATTTAACAACCGATGCTTCGAAATGCTAGCGATCATTTGGGCATTAGGCTCCTTAAGGAACTATCTTTACGGTCATGCAAAGGTCCGAATATTTACTGACCACCAGCCACTCACGTTTGCCCTAAGTAATAAAAACAACAACAGTAAAATGAAGAGATAGAAGGCAACCCTAGAAGAATATAACCACGAAATAAAATACAAACCTGGTAAGACAAACGTCGTTTCGGATGCATTTTCTAGAGCCCCAATGGTATCCAACATAAACGCTTTGTCATCGACACAACACAGTGACGAAAGTTCGGCTCACGGATTAGTAACAAGTGTTGAAGTCCCAATAAATGTGTTTAAGAATCAGATCTTCCTTCAAACAAGCGAAACCTCTTCTCAAACCTTTCGTATAGTTTTCCCTACGTACCATAGGCACGTAGTTAACGAACCAGTATACAACCAAGATAATCTTAAACAAATCCTAAAAAAGGTACTCAATCCCAGTGTAGTAAATTGCATTAAAACCGAAAAGCATAATTATGGGTCTGATACAAGAAATTTACCCTCTTCATTCACTTCAATAATTACAAAATAAAATTCACTCAATTACAAGTAGAGGAGGTGCTTGATGCAACTGAGCAAGAGAATATAATAATCCAAACACACAAACGCGCCCACCGCAATGAACGCGAGAATAAAACACAGATACTCGAAAAATTTTATTTTCCAGCAATGGCTACAAAGATAAAGAAAATTGTTAGGAAATGTACGGTTTGTAAAGAAAATAAATATGATAGAAGACCTCATAATCCGGAATTACAAGCAATTCCAATTCCGCAATTCCCAGGTCAGATCGTCCATATTGATTTATTCTCCACACCACAGAGAACAACCTTGTCTTGACTTCCAAAGACAAATTCTCAAAATATGCTCACTCTAAAGTCATCAAATCCAAAGCAGTAGAAGACATACGTCAACCACTGCGGGACATCCAGTTTTCTTTTGGTTTACCAAAAACAATTGTCATGAACAACGAGAAAGCTTTCAACTCGGTGTTGTTAAGATATATGCTAGAGGAGGAATTAAAAATTAAGATATTTATAACGCCACCATACTCTAGTAGAAATCATGAGATGCCTTAAACCGGAAGGCTCTCATCGTTCCTTTACGGAACTTCTGGAAAGGGCAGTACACGAAGGAAAAAAACCAGTGGTAGTATTTTTGGTCGTAGGATATGCTCCGATCCCATCTTTTTATTAAAATGCACGACTGGATCGCACGAACTTGCTCTTATGTAAAAGTACTTTGGAATTTAAGATACATTTTATAAATATAAAAAATTGATTTAATGAGATAATAATGTTCAAATGCATAAAATTGCCGTCTGATTTCTAGAAAAGTATGAATTTATGCAAACAAACTTTTCGTTTTATTATTAAATACATTTTTTATATAAAAAATTTCTTTCAATTTTTTTAAGAAAAAAATATTGGAAGCGAATTTTAAGTATTTAATAATATTGATTTTAGGAAATAATTTCAAAAAAATTTCAAAAATCAAAAAACGGTTCTTTGACAGGTACCGTTAATAACATTTTGCCCCAAAATGTTTTGTGACCAAAATGTAGTCCATGTCCATAATATCACACTTAATTTTTTTTTATCAAAATCGTTAGAGCCGTTTTCGAGATAAATAAGATTTTGGATTACGGGTGTATGGGGGGTACCCTTAGTTTTGGAGCTAAAAAAAAATTTCAATTTTTCCTCTAAGGAATCACCAAAGACCCTTAACTACCGAGATTGAAAGAAATAGGTCCAGTGGCTTAGGCTATAGTGAGAGGTACAGACATACAGATACACTGAAACATGTTTTTTGTGTACTAAATTTTCCTTAAAATTTGTATAAAAAAATTGTTACGCAAATTGTTAGTATTTAATAAAATACATTTTAAAACGTAATTTAAAAATTTAACCGTGTATCGGTTTTCAAGATATCGAATTTAAAAAAAAAATGTATTATTTTTTTAAAAATCCAAAAACTATTTTTTCGAAAAAAAATTTTTGTTTATATGTTTTAAAATGCAAAGGAGCTCCTGCATAAAAATTTCGGTAAAAATCGTTAGAGCCGTTGGTGAGAAAATCGAAAATCAAAAAAACGGTTCTATGACAGATACCCCTAATAACATTTCACCCCAATTTTTTTTTTTTTGAGCAAAATGTAGTCCATGTCCATAATATCACACCTAATTTTTTTATCAAAATCGTTAGAGCCGTGTTCGAGATAAATAAGATTTTGGATTACGGGTGTATGGGGGGTACCCTTAGTTTTGGAGCTAAAAAAATTTCAATTTTTCCTCTAGGGAACCACCAAAGACCCTTAACAACAGAGATTAAAAGAAATAGGTCCAGTGGCTTAAGCTGTAGTGAGAGGTACAGACATACAGACACACTGAAACATGTTTTTTGTGTAGGTACTAAATTTTCCTTAAAATTTTTATAAAAAAAATTGTTACGCAAATTGTTAGTATTTAATAAAATACATTTTAAAACGTAATTTAAAAATTTAATCGTGTATCGGTTTTCAAGATATCGAATTTTCAAAAAAAAAATGTATTATTTTTTTTTAAATCCAAAAACTATTTTTTCGAAAAAAATTTTTGTTTATATTTTTTAAAATGCAAAGGAGCACCTGCATAAAAATTTCGATAAAAATCGTTAGAGCCGTTGGTGAGAAAATCGAAAATCAAAAAAACGGTTCTATGACAGGTATCCCTAATAACATTTCCCCCCAAATTTTTTTTTGACCAAAATGTAGTCCATGTCCATAATATCACACCTAATTTTTTTTTATCAAAATCGTTAGAGCCGTTTTCGAGATAAATAAGATTTTGCATTACGGATGTATGGGGGGTACCCTTAGTTTTCAATTTTTCCTCTAGGGAATCACCGAAGACCCTTAAGTACCGAGTTTGAAGAAAATACCTCCAGTAGTTTAGGCTGTAGTTCGAGGTACAGACATACAGAAATACAGACATATTCAGACATACAGACAGACAGACGGAATTGCCGGACCCACGTTTTTCGTCTTCGCTATCATCGTAATGTCAACTTTGATCAAAATCTAGAGTTCGATTTTGTTTCCAAATGCAGAACTTGCCCTATAGTACCTATATCGCAAGTAATAATATGCACGACTGGATCGCACGAACTTGCTCTTATGTAAAAGTACTTTGGAATTTAAGATACATTTTATAAATATAAAACATGAATTTAAAATGAAATTGCCGTCTGATTTCTGGAAAAGTATGAATTTATGCAAACAAACTTTAAAAAACCGTTTTATTATTAAATAAATAAATTTTTTATAACTATAAGAAATTTCTTTAAAATTTTTCAAGAAAAAAATGTGGGATGCGAATTTTAAGTATTTAATAATATTGATTTTAGGACATAATTTCAAAAAATAATCGTTCATAGGTTTTGAAGATATTGATTTTTCAAAAAAAATTTTTTTTAAATTTTTGGTTAAAATCGTTGGAGCCGTTAATGAGAAAGTCGAAAATCAAAAAAACGGTTCTATGACAGGTACCGTTAATAACATTTTGCCCCAAATTTTTTTTTTACCAAAACGTAGTCCATGTCCATAATATCACACCTAATTTTTTTTTTATCAAAATCGTTAGAGCCGTTTTCGAGATAAATAAGATTTTGCATTACGGGTGTATGGGGGGTACCGTTAGTTTTAGAGCTAAGAAAAAAATTTCAATTTTCCCTCTAGGGAATCACCGAAGACCCATAACTACCGAGTTTGAAGAAAATAGGTCCAGTGGCTTAGGCTCTAGATCGAGGTACAGACATACAGACAGACAGACAGACAGACAGACGGAATTGCCGGACCCACTTTATTCGTCTTCGCTATCATTGTAATGTCAACTTTGATCAAAATCTCGAGTTCGATTTTTTTTCCAAATGCAGAACTTGCCCTATATTACCTATATCGCAAGTAAAAAAGGCTCGAAAAGAAAATATCGGAAAATTGAAACAAAAACAGGACTATGATTTCGAATACCACAATAAAGCAAGACAACCTTTAAAAATATACACTCCTGGTGAAGTAGTATACGTAAAACAAAATAAACTTATAGGTTCTAAATTAAACCGTAGGTACAAAAAAGAGATAGTTTCACTAAATAAGAAAACCACTATTTTAACAAAATCCGAAAAGGAGGTTCATAAATCACTTATAGATTATGGGCCATCCCCACCTTCTGCGAAGTAAAAATGCTCGATTATTCGAACGCACAGCTGATAGCAATAGAAACAGTAAAGGCTAAAGTTCAAACCGGCTCCTTTAAGCCAATACACGAAATCAACATCCAGGAATATCAACAGGCACTTTCTAGTCTGGAGAAAGTAGTATGTACTCAAATTGAAAAATAACTCCCATCCCATATTTCCTCTCCTACTTAATGACGTTAAAGAAATCCAAAGCCATCTAGACCGCATTGTTCCTCCATCCAAAGGTAAGAGATCCTTAAATTTCCTTGGCACCGCCTGGAAATGGATTGCTGGGACACCAGATAAACACGATTTCCAAGTAGTTAAAGATAAAATAAATAATGTTTTAATAAATAATAATCAACAGAGAATAATAAATAGTGTAATTATAGAAAAAAATAAAAGAAATAAATAATGTAACTAACAAAATTACGAAATCCTTAGAAACTAATGAAAAAATTAATATAGAATTTGTGTTAAACTTAAAATTTAAACTAGAAATATTGAAAGACGAAACAAGAAATGTCGAGTATGCTTTGCAATGGGCAAAGACCGGTATAGTTAATACATATATTTTATCTAGTATTGAGCTAAAATCACTAAAACAAATTTTAAAAATGGAAAATATGCCTTGTGCAAGTATCTTAGGCGATAGAATTTGCGAAGTAAAAATAGCATTAAGTAAGAAAACAATATTATATAATTTAAGTTTTCATACCACTATGGAGGAAACATGCAACAAAATGTTAATAAAACCAGTAAAAAAGGGAAAAAATATTGTAAAAGTAGAAGTAGTTCAGTTTTTTTTCCTTGGGTTTCTGTTGAGGTGCTTTTGATTTTAGAGCTTTAAAAAAAGGGTCCACACAATGACAACCCTGTGAGAGCTTTAATGAAGGACAAATTTATGCAATCCACTGTAGCCAGAATGCGAGGTTTTTGTTGGACAGAGTATAGTTGCAACTGATGGTCTCGCGAACGGGGGTGACCAATTTATAGATCGACTTCACTAAAGGTTAGCCAGGTTATCTACCTGTTATGGGACACAGGATTAATCCTAGTAGGGAAAGTTGACAAAATTGATTTTTGGCCACGTTTCAGGTCAAAATACCGCACTGTGTGATGGGTGTACAATTAGGACGTATCTATACATAGTAATCGCCATCGCTTTGGTTACCTTCTAGTTTGAAATCGCTTAAATCTGCTAAACTCCAATGTTAGTATATACATACATATATTCAAATCACGTTTGGAATGTGAATCCAATTGTATTCTCTGCTTATAATAAAATAAATTAATATACGTTTTATATTATATAATCTAACCTCCATATTGTGTAGTGCTGGCTAGAATAATCCAAAATATAATCACTATCCACATGGTGTGTCCAAAAATAATAACACATGCTCTTGTCAAAGGGCTAGCTCGAAATAAGGTGAACTGATGGCCAAATAGGAAAAAGCTAATTATTAGTAGGCATGCCATCCAACCTGAGTATTAAAAAAAAAGATTATTCTTAAGCACATAATGCCAATATTTATTTATAAATTACCAACAACAAAAATAATGATATTTATTCGAATTTTTCCGTTTGTTTTGTGAAGAATGTAACCCAAGGACATTCCAAGAATATATAATGGAACACGCAGCCAACCTTGGTCATAAATTAAATTGAATGCCATCAGATCATCTTCCATGGGTGTAACTGACCTATAAGAATGTTAGATAAATTTGATTAGATACATTTGCATATACAAAGTTATCAAAAAATAACAAAAATGTTCATTATATTAACCTATAGCCATTTTGAAAAAAAAATCAAACTGATGGCTTGCAAAATTGTTTGTAATGAATGGTGTTTTCGCTTAGTAAAATACATACATTTTTTCAATTTTTTTCTTATTTTACTATTTGAATTTAAAAATTCATATACGAAAACTTCATTTTGTTTTAAATTAATTTTGAAACAAATTAGAGACCAAAAAAAGATAAAGATACATACAAGACAAATTTTGAAACGTCTTTTTAAAGATTTTTTAAAAAGCATGGATACCAAAAACAAACAAACAAATAAGAAATATTTTAATTTGTAAAGTTGTTCGAATTCTGGTGTGTATTATATACATATGATTTCAATTAAAATTGCCTTCATAAATATGTAGGTCTGAAGAAGGGTGTAATCACATCCAAAACGTCACAACATGAAAAATAATAACAATTGACCTTGAGCCCACATAAGAACAAACATCATTATTATGACTTAAGTCTCCAATTCAAAATTTTAGGTTTTGCAAAATCCATTCGAAGATATTAGAGCACAACTAAAAAAATGCTGAATTAGTACTTTTAAGTAGAATTGATATTGGAATAATGTTTGAATTAAGTAATTATAACTGAAAACAGAAATTAAAAAAATAATATGTTTTCTTAATGAATTTAACAGTTTTATTACAGGAATACGAATAATAATACTAGGAAAGAAAATAAAATAAGTAGTAAAAGTGTAGATAGGTTAATAATAAGTTAGTAAAATGAAGAGAATGATATGGTAAATTCTTCTTCTTCCTTTGCTTCGGCGCTGTTATGATCTCGATGTCGAGGGGATCATAACTCTCCCACGTATCTGCTTCACACTAGTGATCCGCCTATGGGGTTCGCCGGGTTGACCTCAGAAATCGCCGGCAAGCCTCCCGGTTTTGTATTGTTCCATTTCTGAGGCCAACTGAATGCTGGTGTTTTTGCATTTGTTTGTACCAGGAGTGTTTAGGCCTACCTTTCTTTTTATTCCGAATTGGAACGTTGTATGATATTGCCTTTTTGACGGGGTTCTCAGGATCTCTCCTTTGAACATGGCAATACCAACTGAGTCGGTCGTGTTCAATTTTTTGGGAAATGGTATTCTTAACATGAAGGCTTCCTCGTACTTCTAATTCGATCAAGCTTTGTAACTCCTGCTGTCATACGAAGCATCTTCATCTCAGCTGCCGTTAGCTTACTCTCATACTTTTTGTACATTGTCCAACATTGTGAACCGTATGTGAGTGCTGGACGCACAACTGAAGTGTAGAGCTTTCCTTTCAGCTTAGGGGGCATTTTTCGGTCACAGAAGATAGCAGAATTTTCCCGCCACTTCATCCACCCTACGCTTACGCGATGATTGATATCGTCATCACAAGTAGCTTCGTTATTTATCATAGACCCCAGATATTTAAACTTTTCACACTTGGGAAGCACTACTCCATTCAAATAAATGTCTGGAATAGGCCTGTGTGGATCAGAAAATGGGCAGCATAGGTATTCTGTCTTTTTCGCGCTTATGCGGTACCCACCTCCTTCTAGAACATCCACCCATACGTCAAGTGCTCGTTGTAGGGATATCGGGTATTCACTTATGATGGCTCCATCGTCAGCAAAGAATAACTGATGCACTTTTGGATCCGTCACTTTGCCTTCAAGCAGGTAATCAAGAACTGTAATAAAGAGCAGGGGACTCAAGACACTTCCCTGGTGTACACCTACTGTGATTTCGAATTCTTCGGTGACTCCAGCTGCGCATCTTACTTTAGTAACTGCTCCATCATACATGTCCATAATTATCCGCACATAGGTTTCTGGAACTCCTCGTTGCCTGAGGGCCACCCATATTAGATCTCGTGGTTGCCGATCGAATGCTTTTTCAAAATCAACCAATACGACATGCAAATCCTCCAAAGAATCCCGATGTTTTTCCATAATTATTCTTATACTCTGCATCCGTGGTTGACTTACCCCCGACAAACCCGCACTGGTCATCAGATAGCCTAATTATTTTTCGCAGTCGGCTACCCAAGACTCGCTCAACGATCTTCATGGTATGTGACATCGGCTTAATCGAACGGTAATTATCACAGCTTCGAGTATCACCCTTTCCTTTATAAATTGGAAGAAGGTAACTTTCCCTCCATTGATTAGGCATGCGATCACCTCGTATAAGTTTGGAGACAAGAATCATGAGCCATCTAAACCCGATGTCTCCCATCTTTTTCCATATGGTAAATTATAATAATATAATAAGGAAAAAGTCAGAGTTTTAATAAGTTCACAATAAGAACAAGGTAAGAGTTAGAGTAATTTAACAATAAAATAAAGAAAAAGGTTGGAAAGGTTGTTTTAATTAAGGCCATTGTGTCTAGGGAAGAAACCTTAGAACAGCATCACTTTCCCCACGTAAAGTTTTTATTACGTTACTTTTTCTGAATTGTCTCCAAAATTGTATTTGAACTGAAGAGTTCCAGGTCTATTTTATTTTTAATAAAAATTTTCGCATATATTTTTAAATCAAAAAATATCAAATTTCATTTCAACAGCTTCATACGAAAGCTCTCTGTTTTGCGACTATTTTAATATGCACCAATTTCTACGAGTAATATAAATATTTATATAAAAACAACTAAAATACTTTACCTGAGTTTTAGTTTTAACTAGCCGAAGCACAATAATTTTTGTTCATTATTTCAGATTATTTATTTTATCACTATTACTACCGAAAAAAAATACCATTCTCTTGACAAAAACTGCCAAATTGAAAAAAATAAGTATCATTTGCTTTTACTTAAATTAAAAATCTTAGTTTCCTTAAAAATGCATGTTCAACGTTGAATAAACCTTAGGAGGTGTTTGGAGTACATACATAGCTATCATACTTCTTGATTCACTTTGTAAATGTTAAAATCCTAACAAATTGACTTAGTGCATTTTGTATGTACACCCACGATATTTATGTTTCTATATAGTTTAGTTTTAAATTATTTTAAGACTTTTTATTTGGGTGCAAAAAAATGTGCAAAAAAAAGAAACACACAAAATAAAAGAGCAGAGTGAACAGGAATCTGCCCAAACATGTTTCACACAAATGTTACAACAGTTTTTAAACAACTTCAGATTCTTCATTTGATAAATATTTAAATAAAATATTTTGTGATACAAAGAAATTTCAGAAAAGACATACCGAAAACTGTATAGTCCGATTGGATAAAGGTAAAGGCGCAAAATTTTAAACAGCCTATTACATATTAAGCTAATACCTTAATACCTAATAGGCTGTTTAAAATGTTTGATGCAACTAAACAATCTGCTAACTAATAGTAATTTACTTACTCATTCTTAATTCTAAACATTTTCTAACTAGTATCGTACTAAAGCAATTTTATTAATAATTTCCTTCTGAACACACCTAAAATAATGACAGTTTGTGCAAAAAACTAAGTAAGCAGACCTCTTATGATATTTGTAAATGTCAAAAAGTCATATGAAGTTAGCACGATACTAAAAAATTAAAATAGGTATTTGATGATCGTAACTTTAATAAAAGGGTAGATAAAGTATGATGATTAAGATTTGCAAAATCGTTGTTTTAACCATGCTTCATACTATAACAGCTTTAACATCGTGGTAGTTCAACTAAAATTTTTCGCTAATGTCACTGTTGCAATTTCGAAAGAATCATTATGAAAACATGAATTTTTGTTTTGTTTATGTAAATTTGATTTTCTTGAAGTGAAAGATTTTGTTGTTGAAGTTCTTGACCTACATTCTGCTCTGTGTAAGTTTCTGTTGTTTTGCTCTTGGTAGCTGGTGTTTGACATTTTTTTATATTTGAAGAAAATCCTATTTTAGCCTGCAGCGGGGGGACCTACTAAATGTTTGATTTATGTTTTATTTATACTCGTGCTTCTGTATTTACTTGGATAGAGCCTTCTATTTTTGTTCGTTCCTTTCGATCACGATCTTTGGCAAGAAGTTTTTATTTCATTTAAGAATTTTTGTAGGTCAGAAAAATATATGAGGGAAGGTTTTCAAGTAAAAGTTTTTTTTTTTTTTTAAGATTTCTCTGTTGTCTTTTGAGGGTGGAAAATATTTCTTTTTATTACTGTTGTGATGCAATAATAGACTTGGTGGCATTTGGTTTTTTTTTTGTCATTGTTTGCTGTCCTCTATCATTTTTGTGCGCACAAGTTACGTTAACCTCACAAACATCCTTAGATATTGCATAAATCATTTGCATATCTAAATCTTGCATACACTCTAAAAAAATTTTTGTTGAAAATTACTACAATTATTGAAGGTAACCGCTCCGTTACAATAATTGTAGCAATTTTCAACAGAAATTTTCGGTGTTTAATTTTCAACATCTTAGTTGAAATGTTGAATTTTCATCAACATGAAAAGTAAGCATTTAATCGTGTGTCGTATACCAATATTCGGTGAAAAACTAACACACATAATATGAAATTTAGCATGTATTCATTGAAAATAAACATACATAATCGTTGTCAATATGTAAATACAACATTTTTTTCAACATAAGTGCTTAATAGTAAACAATACATTCAGAAAATTAGTTGCAAAACGATTTTTATTTTTTAATATTATAATAATAATTTCTAAATTTCAACATAAATACAATCATAATACAGAGTGTCCCGTAATTCGTGTGCCATACTTTGGGATGTGATTCTTGGTCATATTCTAAGAAAAAAATTGTTTTACAGTAAAGTCTGATTTTCTACTTTGACATCACTTTTTGACGATTTAAGAAAAAGCTAACTTTGGTGTACCCTGACCCATGTTAAGGTCAATTTCTCTGTCAGTACCAATGGTAGGGACCTCATTTTAGATTTTTTGTTTTTAAAAATACTTACCTTTAAAACTACATTTAAATTGAGCTGATATGTTTTTAGGGTTGCCAGATATTCAATTTTAAATGGTGTTCAATTTTTCTTGCCCGAGCAAAATTTTGACTTTGAGGTCAATTTTTTCAAAAAATGCGTAATAAACATAAAGTTTTCTTATTTTTACCTGATGAGCAAAACAATGATAAAAAAAAACTCATTTATAAGCGCACCAAAAAACCCATACATATTATGATACTTGGGAAAATCTAAAACAGGTAAAAATAAAAAAAAATTAATTTTTTGTCCTGAGGTATAAAAGGTTTGAATAGTTAAAAGTAATTTTTTATTTTATGTACTTTTAGTGATCCTTCCAAAATACGTCGTTCTAATTCAGTGAAAGTTCTTATTTCAGATGAGTAAACAACTTCTTTCATTCGTCCCCATACAAAAAGATACAGTACAGTAAGATTGGGAGATCGTGCAGGCCAGTGAATTTGTCTATTTCTGACTATCCGTCGATAACCCTATTCTTCATCCAGCCAATCGTTAACTTTACGACCATATTGGGCCGGAGCACCATATTGTTGGTACTATGATGCAACAAGTTGAAGCAGTGGAACTTTCTCCAATAGGTCTGGTAGATTTTCTTGTAAAAACTCCAGATATTTAGTAGAATTAAGTCAGGGTGGTAATTTGAAAGGCCCGATTTATTTATTTACAATTATACCTGCCCACATATTGACACTGAAACTAATCCAGTTTCTCGAAGCTTTCAAAAGGTATTTCCAAAAACATTTCAAGAAGGAAGTCGTCTGTTGGGATAAAGTTCCGGCTATCTTCATTGTACCCTACTTCAATTTCCATTGCACAACCCATAAACGAATAAAATGTCTGCGTATTCTTCTCTCGTAAATGAAGGCATTTCAAAAACCGCTCTTATCTAACTGTAATCGTGACTTAACTTGATAATCTTATGAATGAAATTGTTTTTCTTTTCTTTTATACCACTAATTTAGTTAATTTACCCATTAAACATTTATACCGCCAATTTAACTCTCCCTGAGAAGAGGTAAGGTAATTAGGGTTTTGACAGCAAGTTAAGTAGGCAAACGTACACTAAAAACTATCAATTTTCGGAATACTACTCCAATTGTCAAGTGCTGCAATAAAAGTAGGTAAAAAAGCCAAAATTCGATTTTTGCCTGTTTTAGATTTTCCCAAGTATAATAATATGTATGGGTTTTTCGGTGCACTTAAAAATGAGTTTTTTTTTATTATTGTTTTGTTCATCAGGTAAAAATAAGAAAACTTTATGTTTATTACGCATTTTTTGACAAAAATTGACCTCAAAGTCAAAATTTTTGTCGGGCAAGAAAAATTTAACACCATTTAAAATTGAATATCTGGCAACTCTAATAATACATCAGCTCAATTTAGACGCAGTTTGAAAGGTTAGTGTTTCTTCTAAAAAAAAAAGTCCAAAATGAGGTCTTTACTACTAGTACTAACAGAGAAATTGACCTTAACATGGGTCAGGGTACACCAACGTTAGTGTTTTTTTAAATCGGCAAAAAGTGATGTCAAAGTTGAAAATCAGACTTTACTGTTCAACAATTTTTTTCTTAGAATATGACCAAAAATCACATCCCAAAGTATGGCACACGAATTACGGGACACCCTGTATAATATAACAATTTGATATTTTTATTTTAGTTTTCACAATACAAGTTTTTTTTACAAATGATTTTGTTTTTTAACGACACAAATCACAAATATGAACTGAACTCTACTCTTTGACTGTGAATGCGAAACTGATTCTTCTAGATATGGTGCAAGCAGTGTTGTCACTTTACCACAATTGTGGTAGATCTACCACAACTTTTTAAGATTTACCAAATCTACCACATCTACCACGGTAGTTCAGAATTCTACCACTATTTTTCACATTCCCTCCAAAAATAAAAATTACAAACAAAAATCTGCTATAACTATTACAACACGATTTGTTTCTCTTAATTTTTCTGAATGCAGCAGTGAGACTTCTAATACATTTTTTGGACAGACTTCTTTACTCATAAAGATGGTTCCATTTTCATTTTATGTACATATATTTTACTCTATAAGACATTTTATGTTACAATTTTGTTTGCCTATAAAAAGTATAGCTAACACACACTCCAAGGAATTTTGCTTTAGAAGCTTATTTCTATTGTTTTTATTATCGATAAAAAACGGTTAATTTTTGTGGTATAGCTAAATCTTGATGTGAATTGATTTTAAACGAAGGCTCGTTAATTATATCAAAAATGAGGAAATTTTGAATAAAAAAATCAACGTAAGTATAGATAATTGTTTTCCATTTCCAATGAGACTTATTTGGATGATTTCTTACCCAGGAATCTTTCGAGTGACTATCGACTACTAAAAAAAATGAGAGCGAAAAAAGTACTAGTTGAGATTCATCAAGAAAATGCTCTATATCTACGTACTTCAAAAAGCCTGCTTGTAAAATTCCCCATCTACTTCAAATTTTACAAGTTTTACTTAAACTCAAAATGCTTGAAACAGCGCACAAATTAATCCAGTTTTTTTTTAAATATGTACTGTATAGACGATTCAAATTAGGATTCAAAGACGAACACCTGTCAAATATTTCGGTTTCTAACTCCCATTCTTGTATTTAATCATCCTCAACATTTTATACCATTTCTATAACTCTGAGTTGTTGAAGTCATTTTCATAGAATTTTTTCTTGTAAGAATCTACAACAGCAGATTCCGAAAACACAATTGTAGCGTTATTTGTATGACATGAAACCATTTAATTAAGAAAACACAAGCAAACATAGTGGCCTTCCTTGTAACTTCACAATTAATCTCAAAACTAGCTAAGCGATAAGCCCAATCTGGCTTCGTCTGCAGCGAACACTGATCCGCCAGCTAGAATCTCTTGTTTTCTTCAATGTACCAGATTTAAGGATTTGTTTTTATTTAATGTTCTTTCAATGGGAAATTTAATAAAACTCAAAGGCACCCCCCAGATATTAATGAGTCTGTCGCAGATTTTTATTTAGTGTCATTTGGCTCATTCTGGTGAGTTCTCCAATTAGATAGGATCAAATTCTAAAACTTTGTTCACTTTTAAGCAGGGAAATTAAAGAAAAATCTCCCGATCATCACGAGTTTTCATTTATAGGTTGATTTATGTACATATATTTGGCTAGATGGAGTTAGAGCAGGCAGGCAGTTACTGATTGAATTGAACACATTCAAAAATATAACCAGGAAACTGAAATTTATAAAATTAAAGAAAATCTTCTTGCGTATTACATTAAGCTTTGTGATCAGCTAATAAAAAAGTTCGATTTTTAATGTGTGCATCTCCAGCTGCTTTACTTCTAATTCTTAAGTACAAAACAATTTCAAAAAGGTCGGCAGCAGACTATTACCGTTAAAAAGAGTATTCCCTTTTAACGACATTCTGCAGGAAGTTATCAATAATGATAATGAGTGCGATCTCCACTTTTGCTCTTTGAAAGTGAAAAAATTAATGTCATTAAAGGGGATGGATTGATTTAAGCAAAGAGACGAATGTATGCGAAGAGTCCATGTTTTCGAATTTTAGTAAATATATGTGCAATTTAGCTGCTTTGCCACATAGCAGTGCCGCAGCAGAAAGAGCCTTTTCAGAAATGAATAAAATAAAAAATAAAAAACAAACTTGACGTCAAAACTATAAAAAGTCTAATTTTTGCTAAAGCCTAGTACTCAGTTCAAGTGAAAATGAAAATTTCATATAAAAGTGACTGCTGGTTCACTGGCATGAAATCCGCAACGAGAGGTGAGTACTAAAATGTGGATTGGAAAAACAAATATGTTCCACAACTTTTTCCACGCTATGATTTTCATTTCTCAATGTACAACCATCAGGAAAAAGTTTAAGGCAATGTGGAAAACTGTGACATTTGTCAGTTGATTTGAATATTTTGTTTCAAAACAAAAAATTGAAAATTTATAAACAGAAACAACGAATCAGTTTAAAAATAATTGTCATTTTTTTTCATTCAAAGTGAGTAAAAAAATTCACGTGGAAAAGTTCATTCTATTTTCATTTTTATTCTTCGCGTGTAATTTGGAACGTATTTATTTTTCATTTCACGCTAGGTGAGTACTAGGCTTAAAGAAATGACAAATAAATCTGATATTTTTATTCCTTAAGCAGAATTGATCCGCTTTTATTTAAATTTTTAATTTGTTAATCGAAAGTTTAAAGATATATAATACGTATGCATATAGAACAAAATATCACAACAAATATATTTAGGTACTTAAATCAATGTATAAAACTTTGTCTTTATAAATGACTTTAAGTGCTTTTGATTTATTATCATTTGGGAAATTACAAATCTACCACACAAAATCTAAATCTACCACTGTTTTTCATCTCAATCTACCTCGGGTTTTGAAATGAAAGTGACAACACTGGGTGCAAGTGCCTAGCATGTACACGTAGTCCTTCACGAGAAAAGAAGAAAGGAGACACAACCGAACGAGATGCATTGAACATTTTTCTACGCTCTTACATTTTCGCAGTCTGTTTATGCTTTGTCACGTTTACGAGATTATCAAAAGGGACAATTTATATTCGTGGTGTTAGGTGTGTTTTGTTGAGCGCTCTAATGTTCACATTAAGAACTGTCCAACAAAACGATCTAGCCTTCCAGTTACACATGTTGCACAACCTGCTTGGTTTGTTGGTCAAAAAATATTGTTGCGAACAGAGCTTTATACTAATACAGCGTCATCTGTTGGAAAATTGCATATCTACTTTATGAAAGGAACAAAAAAATGCTCTTTTCCAATGTCGTATGTATTTCCCCTTATTCCAACCATCTAGAACATTCCAAGACGAGAACCTTCGAGAACAACTAATTTTAGTATATGGGTCGTTTTAAAAAAAATTACATTTTTAGCGTTATAGCTTCTATTTTTTTTGCATTTCAATTTAAAGACTTGAAATTTGGCATGAAACTGTGTTTATATGTCAGCATTATAAGAAAAAAATTGCAGATCGATTGATGGTAACGAATATCCATGGTAATTAATAATGTGTAATCTCCGTGGCCTTTTTGGGATGTGATTTTAATGCTTAATCAGTTTTATTAATATTTTCAATGATGAAAATGTTTTTAATTTTTATTTTGGGCCTTGTCGTTTGAAAGGCCTTCTCTTAAATTTCAATTTTATGATATGCAAAAAAAAATTTTTTGTTTGCTGTCCCAATACTTAGTTGAATGAGTGTGACAAGATTTTGTAAAAACAAACATAATTAAACATCTTCGCTTTTTCACACAACTAAACAATTTTTAATAATTTTTTACGATGCATCATCTTATAGTACGTCAAAAAACCTTCAATTTCATGTTTTATTACAATTTAATTATTGCAGTTAATTCCTTTAAAATTTACATACAAAATAATTTTTTTATCCGAGTAAAAATTCAGTGTAATCTCCGTGGCCTTGTTATCTTTGTACCATATTCATATTTTTTAGTCTAACTACCGCCAAAAGAAAGGTATTTACTCATACTTGAACCTAATATAATTTGTATGACATTGAATTACATTTACTATATTAAAATTAAGAAATAGTCGATTTTGTAATCTCCGTGGCCTGTAATCTCCGTGGCCATTTTCGTATTTGTTTTTTAATAAATGTTCTTTTAGTTTATAATCACCCTTATTGTAGCAGGCGTTTCGCTTGAACGACAAATGTCATTTTCAAAAATTTGTATTATGAATGGCGTTTTAGAGTCGTTGATCGTAATTTTTCGAGTCGTAACGCCATACTCTGAGTGGAACGTAAGTTTTCGTATGAGAAATGTCACTCATCTGTATTATAACTGTCGTTTTACTCGCCTTCTACGACTCTCAGAACGCTATTTTTTATCGAATACAAATTTTCAAACGACTCATTGTCGAAATTGGATAAAGATGAAAGTTTTACATGTTAGTATTGTGTAATTTGTAATTTTTATTATATTTGTTTTATTTAAGTGTGAAAATAAATAACCCAATACAGATGCAGTGTATCACTGAAACTTTTTTTTTTCTCAAAGCCTTTGAAAGATATTTCCAAAAACATTTCAAGAAGGAAGTCGTCTGTTAGGGTAAAGTTTTTGGTATCTTCGTTGCAGTGGCGTAGCGTACCATCTCGGCGCCCGGGGCGGGAGACCCATTTTGCCGCCCCCATTCAATACTAAATTAAAATTAAATTTCGAGACATCATTTAACAGGCAATGAAGTATCTTTTATTGAAAGTAAAATAGAATTAGAGGTTTCATAAACGGATTTTACGAGCCTTACGAATGAGGCTCGTGAGACAAAGCTGCATCTGCGGATTCATCTCCATGCATGTGTTTTTTCCTGCGAATTGTACTCGTTTTGAGATCGATTCCGAGTTTTTTCCAAAAAGTCTTAGAAAAGTCGATTGCGGCTTGGACGAAACGGTCTCTGCTCTCCACCAGGAGAGCTTTTAAAACGCAGAGTTTCTGAGCACACTTATCCACAGTCAGTCCACATTGCTGCAGGTAAATCTGTGAGTCATCTTCTTCAGGTAGCTCTGCAGCTCAAAAGCCGAGAAAAGTGAGGAAGTTGAATGACTGCATGACTGTCAGAAGAAGACTGGCTACCGATCCGTCAATTCTTCCAGTACCTGAAGAACTTCCACAAACTTATTTTTAAGCGTCTTTACAGCTTCACGAGGTTCACTTTTTCTGCAGGCTTGTGAAGATGCTTGAGATACTTCTGGTGATTCGACTTCGTCTTGACCCTGCTCTGTGGTGCGACCAGAACGACTTCCAACTTCGACGGCAGGCACGTCTTCTTCTTCTGCCCGTAAAATAAGTTATGCATTCCCATGAATATTGGCCGGAGGACAATTCTAGGCCACTCACGATTGTAGATGGAGGAATCTTACTTACATTGGAATCACTTCCGCTGCTGCTGGATGCCGCCGAAGACGTTAACGTAGCTTTTGAACCAGAACTATAACTGAAATATTTCGCGTCTTCGCATCTGCTTCTTTCTTAGCATTTTTCTTGCAGTATTCCGCGCCGCTTCCTTTAACTCTTTTCATTTTCAAAAACTAGTTCAAAGGTTGAGTGAAGTACTAAGTGCTTAGTTTTAGAAGATTCAACAGTATTTAAACTATAAACAACACAATCGAAATAACTTTCTGTGATGCGGGAGGGAGCAAAAACATTGAGCTGGCTGAGACTAGAATATCGTTTCCGTCGAATCCTAGTTATCTTATCATATCTCGCATATGCATATCATATGTTTCGGAACACTTCCTTTCAGTTTCGCGAGAGTTTCGGAACGTTTTGTTAACTTCCCATAGGGAGTTATTGTAATCGGTCCGATTTGTCAAATTGGAATTTTTGGCATTTCTCGACGTTTCAAGGTCCCTAGAGGCAATATCAATCATTTTTAGAGAGATGTCTGTGTGTGTGTACGTACGTTCGTACTTTCGTACGTCCGTACGTTCTGGTACCATTTTTCGTCGTCGATATCTCAAGAACGGGTAAAGATATCGACTTCAAATAAATTTTGTTTAATAGATAATAACTTCGAAAGAGGCTGAAAGGGCGTTTATTATTATTCAGTGAGTAGTTTTTTCACTATAACGGTTTAAAAAAAAAGTAAAAATTTTGGTTAGTTTCAAATATCTCACGAAAAAATAATGCTATTGATTTCAAATAAAATTTAATGTACTCATTATAAGGTCATAAGGATTTGGTATGAATTTGGAAAAAAAATGAACATACCGTTATTTTTTTAAATAAAAAAAAAACTGAAAAAAAAATTTCATAACCCAGATATTCTAAGAACGAAAAACAATTTGAAACTCAAAATAATTTTATTTTACGAAAAATAATGTGTTTGACAACTGATGGAAATTTCCAAAAAAATCAGTTCACAGTTTTTTTACAAAAAATAAAAAACTATATAAAATTCTATTGAAAATTGGTACAAATTGTTTTAAGACTCAAATTTCTCGAGAACTAGTAGTGATATTGACTTCTAATTTAGTTTATTTTATACATAGTATAATTTTGTACAATTGGTAAAATGTTGACAAATATTGAATTA
The DNA here is from genome assembly GCA_963931855.1 of Philhelius festivus. Taxonomy (NCBI): domain Eukaryota; kingdom Metazoa; phylum Arthropoda; class Insecta; order Diptera; family Syrphidae; genus Philhelius; species Philhelius festivus. Next base: position 131,822,027 of record OZ007556.1, on the reverse strand, counting down.
ATAGTTTTTTTTAAATAAAAAAACTTAAAAATTCTAGTGAAAACTAGTTGAAATTGTATTTCAAGTCGAATTTCTTGGGAATGAACACCGATAGTGCCTTCTAAAGTATGTTGTTTTATACATCGATACCTTCCCGTAAGAATGTATACTAAGCGACATTTCTAAAATTGTTCAGGAAACGAAAAAAACGAAGAAAGTTCTAGTTGAAACTTAATATAAAGTTTTCAAGACCACAAATGGGAAGTTATCAGTGTGGGTCGCACCCAGCCTCTTTTTTTAGTTTCGCGATCAGCGCGACAATACGGAATGCACTCTTACGGCCCTACTCACCGTCTACGAATTCACGAAAGCGGTCAACGACGAACCACAGATAGGGTGGCAAATTTCAAATTTACATCATTGTTGTTTGTTGACTTGCCAAACGATCTGTCATGAAACATATGATTTCTACTCTACCTGCATCACCGGCGACATTTTGCCGCCCCCCTAGACCTGCCGCCCGGGGCGGACCGCCCCCCCCGCCCCCCCTACGCTACGCCACTGCTTCGTTGTGCTCTTCTTAAATTTCCATTGCACAACCCATAAACGAATAAAATGTCTGCGTTTTCTTCCCTCGTAAGTAAAGGCATTTCAAAAAGCGCTTTTATCAAACTTGATAATCTGATGAATGATTTTTAAGTTTTTCTATTCTTTTATACTACTTATTTAGTTAATTTACCCATTAAACAGTCATCCCCAAAATTTAACTTTCCCTGTGAAGGGTTAAGGTGATTAGGATTTTGACAGCAAATCAAATAGGCATAAGTACACTTTTTACCCTTTTTATAATAGACTAAGGAGCCCGCAGCAATTTTTGGGTGTGATTGATAACAAAAAATAATTAGCATAATTAGATAGGCCTTTAGCAGTTATTTACAAATGTGAACGTCTTGCATACCCTGTGGGAGCAATAGTGCATAAGAGTGCATCAGATATGCAGTTCTTTCCAAAGTCTAAAAAATTGTGATACAAAATTTGCCATAACTTCAAAATGAAGAGCTAAGTGATCTGATTGCAAATATCGAGGTCCAAGACGTTTTGAACGCGGTCTTCTTCGTGCAAGAAGTACGCTATTCTTATCGCGTCTTGCAGGCAGAAGGCTGTCTGCAAAACGTCTTAGACCTCAATACTTGCAATCAGGGGGCTTAACTCTTCATTTTGGCAAAGTTGTTATCACAATTATTTAGACTTGGAAAGAACTACATATATGATGGATTTTTATGCACTATAGCTCCCACTAGAGCATGCAAGACGTTCACATTTGTAAATAACTACTAAAGGCCTATTTAATTATGCAAATTATTTTTTGTTATCAATCACACCCAAAAATTGCTGTGGGCTCTCGTTCTATGAGAACACAGTCTTGAAAATTACCTAAAAACTATTCTTGGAAAACCGCACCAATTGCAAGGATTAGCAATAAAAGTAGCTACAAAACACAAATTTCGATTTTTTACCCGTTTTAGATCTTCCCAAGTATCATAAAATGTTTGGGTGTTTGGGAGTTTAAGTGTACTTATTAAAATTGAACACCATTTAAAATTGAATATCTGGCAACCCTAAAACATAGCAGCTCAATTTAAACGTAGGCTTAAAGGCTAGTATTTCTACTCAAAATAAAGTCTAAAATAAAAAATCTCAGTACTGACAGAGAAATTGACCTTAACATGGGTCAGGCTACACAAAGTTAGCCTTTTTTTACATCGTCAAAAAGTGATGTCAAAGTTGAAAATCAGACTTTACCGTAGAACAATTTTTTTCTTAGAATATGATCAAGAATCACATCACAAAGTATCGCACACGAATTACAGGACACTATGTATTGAAAAAAAAACACAAATTGTTTTGAAATATCTGTTTGTCAATGACAGAATTTTATGTGGAACGCATGTTGATTCAAAACGCCTGGCGTTTAAGTATCGTAATACCGACTCTTAAACGCCTTAAAAGTGACTCGACAGAAGAAGTGACGAGTGTCGTTCAAGTGAAACGCCTATTATAATAAGGGTGAATGGCTCATATTATTATTAATTTTTTTATATTCTAGATAAATATACTGAATTTCATCATTCCTTACAGTATTGGTACCGTAAAAGTTCCAAGAAAGTTATGTGTCGTTATTTAAAAATATTTTTTTTGACTCTTTCATGCTTTTAAACAAAATCATTTCGTAAACAAACAACTTTTTTACTAATTATCCTATTAAATTTATTTGCTTTCCACAAAATTTCAACTATTTATTTATGCTAGAGGGCAAGCTTGCTCACATCCAGAAGAATGTATCTACACTTAATGAACGTGTTTCATTGTTGGAAAATCAATCGACAACAAAGTGGAGACGTTTTCAAAAGAGTTAGATCGCATTCGAAAACCCCCAACCTCCAACCTTTGATAGACTAACTTCTTGGTCTATATAAAATAAGTTCACAAGTGTAAATAAAACTTAAAAAAATATTTTTTGGAGCTTGAGCTCTTTATTCTTTCACAACTTAATATCAACTGACTTTACAAATTACCTTTTCTTACAAAACTAATATTAACTACGAGTATCTTAACGGGAGCCGCCAGCGTGTCGTCTTCTTCTGCATCATTCGTTGGATCGTGGGAATTATTAGATTTAAATATTTGCTGCATTAACTTATACAAGAAGCAATTCAAGGCAGCTTCCACAACAAATGGCTGGGATGAGGCGAGGGTGACAAGCTTTGACACTTGTTCTTAGAGGAGCAGCTGCTGAGTTATTGCTAAACATACCAAGAGATAAGAGCGGCGACTTTATTTTCTTGGTTGAGGCTAAAGACAAACGCTTTGGCAATAGCCATATGAAAGAAGTCTTCAAGGTATAACTCAATTCCACAGTTCAGAAGACAGGCCCCCTCGATGAGTTTCACCTTGTCGTGGTGGGGGGGTTTACGTCTTTCTCTGGCTCGCTAGAGTTAGACAACCAAGAAAACTCGTAGAACTTATATAAAATAAGTCACGTGACATACATAACAATAAGCGATCGAGACATCTCTTTTGTTCGATGTATGCAAAAGCAATCTAAAGTAGTGATATAAAATGATGTAAAAATGAGATTGCTAGATAATAAATAAGAAATTTTGAACGCTTGGAGGACATCGGTTGTAGTTCAAGCCATGTCCGAAAAAATCTCGGTGCCATACCCAATCTCAGAAATCGGATAGATCCGATGAGAAACTGAGCAACGGGTCCCTGGTGCTGATTTATACAAATCTTGAACAATGTGATGTGGGGGTCACGGCCAATGACGAAAGGTAGTTGAGCGAATTGACCGTCTCTTTTGCTTAGTAGTCTTGGTATAGCAATCACAATTGACGGTCCTTCCTGGTACCTGAAATTAAAGATTGTGGGGAATGTCTCTATCCCCTTTGGTGTAGGACAACAAGTGTAATCTAATTCGGTGCAGGTTGTGGTTGGCTTTGGTCAGCTGTGATCTGCACCTTCATTTGCTTAATTTATTAAGCGCATGTAATATTACTGGTGATATTTCTAAAATAACTCCATAATATTTTAAAGTAACAAGTAAGAACAACAAGATAAAGATATCTTCCGTAGAGTGATATCTATAAGAGAACACCCTAATTGGGTACCTCGGGGATAGTGATTGCTGAATCCCCCGCTAATTATAGCCCCCATGGAGTAAGGACCATGGAATCACTGTCACTGGGAAGGCCCTCTGTAAAGAGAGCTCGAGGTGGCTGATGGTTATACCAATCAATTTACGCGATTGGCTATTGTGGCTTACTGCAATAGTTAGATAAAAAACAATTAGATCCGTACCAAAGGGTAATGAACTGCCTACACAGTACAAAATTTGGAACAGCCTGGAGATGCCTGATTCGCACTCCCTTGACAAGACCAACGATGATGCATTTGAGAGCGATGGGGAGAACAGTTTGTCTTGGGGGGCTAGTCTTGCACGAGGCTGGAAAGGAGTGGCTACCTTTCATCCAGATAAAAAGCAACTGGGACCCAGTCCTGGGCCGTCAGTGCTTGAGGTTAAGCAGTAGGTAAAGGCTTAACAGCTAGGTATCCACTATAAGCTTAAATTTCAGTTCAGTTCAGAAGACAGGTGAAACTCTACAACAGCTCCAAGCGGACATTAAAAGGCTTGTTCATCTTGCATATCCAGATGTTGGAGAGGAAATTTGTAACCACTTTGCAGTTGAGGCATTTATTCACGCCATTTCCGACATACATCTTCAAAGGGCCGTGCGAACTGCTGGAAAACGAAGGCTTTTGGAAACATTAACGTTTGCCCTGACAATGGAAGCAGCCATCGTCGAAGAATGCTCATGCCGAAAAACTGATGTCCAAACGAAACCAACGAAACGGACTTGCAAAGTGCTGGAATTACAACAAGACCGGACATTTACAGCGTCTATGTCGATTACCACCAAGAAGAGCTTGTCAACATTGTGGACACGGAGTTTCAAACTCAGAACAAGGTAACAATAACACCAGTGTTACTTCCCGAACAGTTTTCCAACAGGGAAACGAGTAAGAACCAACTTCGAGGGGCAGAAGCTGGTTTCTGGTATCGATGGCCCCAGAAACACCATCCAGGTTTCTCAGACTAAACGAGACAATAAAAGTCTGACTATCGAGGCAACTGTAAATGGCAACAAACGTGTAGTCACATCGACACCGGTGCCACAGCCTCCATTGTGCGTCAAGACCTAGTGCACCTGAGTTGGCTACACAACACCAATAGCTACCGTCTGAAAACTGCCACAGGAGAAGCAGCTGGGGTTTATGGTGAAGTCCGACTTAGAATTCGAATTGCAGATCTAGAATTCTCACACAAATTTTTGGTGGCAGATATATGTGACGAATGCATCATAGACATGGACTTCATGAAAGAACATCGAGTAATTTTGGATATTGGCAACCAGGTACTCAAATACCAGAATACAGAGATTCCAATAATCTATGGGCACGAAGGAACAACAACTCTAAGGACTGTCATCAAAGAAGACGTGATTATTCCTACTTCTTCTGAGGTATTCGTTTGGACAAAATTAGAAGGTGAGTGTGGACGCCATCGATACCTAATGGTGGAACCAGGCCCAGATTGTTCTTCCAAAACGTCATCATTGGAAAGACACTTGTGTCTCCGAAGAACAATATGGTCCACGTACGGATACTCAACACCAAACCGTACGATGTAAGGTTAGCGAAAGGAGAAGCTATCGGTAAGTGCGAATACGAATTGACGCTGAAACACTGAGAAAGACATTAGACCCTGAGGACCTCAATACCATCAAGACAAAGATACTCAATTCATCTTACCTAGACCAACATCAGGTTAAAACGGCAGAAAGCCTTCTGAGCGAGTATGCTGACATTTTCGCTTCATCAAACGGAAAATATGGAAGGACATAAATGGTGCAGCATCGAATAAATACAGGAGATGCAAGACCCATTCGTCAGCCCGCAAGACGTCTGCCACTGGCCAAACAAGGTGAAGCCGAGGAAATGATTACCACCATGAAGAAGGACGGTTTGATTGAGAACTCCAAGAGTCCTTGGGAGTCGCCAGTGGTTCTAGTCAAAAAGAAGGATAGAAGTACACGGTTCTGTGTTGACTACCGAAGGTTGAATGACGTGACCAAGAAAGACAGCTTCCCCCTGCCAAGAATTAGTGACACCTTAGATGCGATGGAAGGAGCACACTGGTTTTCAACACTGGACTTGGAAAGTGGGTATTGGCAAGTTCAAATTCACCCTGAAGATCGAGAAAAGACAGCGTTCTCCATAGGTAATGGGCTCTGGCAGTTCAAGGTGATGCCGTTTGGTCTTTGCAACGCTCCGGCAACATTTGAGCGTTTGATGGAGTGCGTCCTTCAAGGCCTGACGTGGAAAACTTGTCTTGTCTACTTGGATGATGCTATCGTTTATGGAAAGACATACGACCAACACTGTAAGAACCTAAAGGGTGTGTTCCAGAGACTTTGAGAGGCTAACCTTAAACTGAACTCAGAAAAATATGCACTGTTCCAGACTGAAGTAAAGTATTTGGGACATATCACCTCGTCCCAAGGAGTCAAGACCGATCCTGAAAAAGTTGACACCGTCAAAAATTAGCCAACACCACAGGACAAACATCAACTACGAAGTTTTATTGGTCTTGCTACTTATTACAGACGTTTTGTTAAAAACTTTGCCGGAATTGCGAAGAGTTTGCATCAGCTTACGGAAAAGAACAAGCAGTTTAGATGGTCAGGTGAGTCTGAAAAAGCTTTCCAAGAACTGAACTACCGTCTATGCAATGCTCCGGTGCTGATCTATCTGACTCCAGGCAAGTCTTTTATCATTGATGCTCAGTCAACCGACGTGGGAGTCGGCGCTGTTCTGTCACAAGTGCACAATGGCGAAGAAAAAGTTGTCGCCTATCTCAGCAAAGTACTGTCGAAGATCGAAAGGAACTACTGTGTGACCAGAAGAGAACTCTTGGCACTCATCTTGGCAACGAAACACTTCCACAAATACATCTATGGACAGAAGTTCCTTCTACGAACCGATCATGGTGCTCTTAACTGGTTGTTGAACTTCAAGAACCCAGAAGGACAAGTCGCAAGGTGGCTAGAAAGACTGCAGGCTTACGATTACGAAATTCAACACCGAAGGGGAAAGCTGCACTCAATTTCCGATGCGCTATCCCGAAGACCTTGTAAAATAAACTGCAAGCATTGCAAGCGACAAGAAGAAAAGGAATCCATCAACATTCTGCGAATAAGGGCCAAAGGCCCTGGTAGAAAACTGCAAGGAAAAATGATGCAATATAATGTTGGCTCACCGTTTGAAAGGATTGCTGCTGATGTGGCTGGCCCATTTCCGGAAACGAATGCTGGAAACAAATACATTCTGGTGGTAATGGATTATTTCCGCAAATGACCTGAGGCATACGCTATCCCGAACCAAGAAGCCAAGACCGTGGCCGACCAGATTGTGTCTAACTGGGTAAGTAGGTTCGGTGTGCCTATGGAGCTCCATTCTGATCAAGGAAGGAACTTTGAGTCGAACATATTCCAAGAGGTCTGCGCATTGCTTGGCATTAAGAAAACGAGAACCACACCACTTCACCCGCAATCTGATGGAATGGTCGAGAGATTCAACATTACCTTAAAAGAGCACCCCACTAAAGTCGTAGGTGACTACCAACGAAACTGGGATACGCACATACCACTATTTTTGATGGCCTATCGAAGTACAGTACATACCTCAACAGGACAAACACCATCTGAAATCCTGTTCGAAAAAGGAACGGGGCTGCCTAGCGAGATAGGGTTCGGACACCCACCACAAGTCTCAGGAAACAGGGGATAAGGTGAGTGACCTAAAATAGAGGCTAATCGACATCCACGAAAGGACCAGGACTAGAATGAGCACTTACAGCGATCTAATGAAGACAAGGTACGACACAAGAGCAAACACGACAGGATTCCAAGTAGGAGATCGTGTATGGTTGTATAATCCACATCGTCAAAAGGGATTGTCGCCGAAGCTTCAACAAAACTGGGAAGGCCCTTAAACTGTCGTCACGAAAATCAATGATGTCGTTTACCGAATTCAAAGAGGGTTAAGAGGAAAGTTAAAAGTTGTGCATAGCGATCGACTGCACCGATATAGTGCCGAAGCTGGAGATAGAGTTATTCGGGACGAACAATCTTAAGAAGGGGTCAATGTTGCGAACAGAGGTTTATACTCCTACAGCGCCATCTGTTGAAAATTGCATATCTACTTTATGGAAGGAACAAAAAAAAGCTCTTTTCCAATGTCATATGTATTTCCCCTTATTCCAAACAACTATGTAGAACATTCTAAACAGGAAGCTCCATATGTATTTCCCCTTATTCCAAGCAACTATATAGAACATTCCAAGACAAGAACCTTCGAGAACAACTAATTTGAGTATATAAGGGAGTGTTCACGGTGAGCGGAACACTGTTGATTTTTGATTACGGAAGTGTGCAAAACTCTGCTTATTGGATTGTGGAAAGTGTAAAACAAGTGTGATTTTAAGTTGAATAAAGTATTTGAGTTGATTATAAATTGAGATTTATTGTTGTGATTTGAAAAGTAAAAATAAAGAAGAAATACTAGAAAGAGTAATAAGTTTTATTTAACGAACCTAGCAAAAATATTACAATATGTTGGAATATAATTTCGCCACTGCTACTGGCGCGTATATGTATACTTACTTGTTGTTAAACAAAACAATTATATCAATAAAATAATATTGTCAGTTTAACAAACCAAGTTTTGTTTGTAAAACAAAGTAAACCAGAGGTATTTGCCATATCTACAACTTTTTTTGTGAAGCCAACAAAACGTTAGCAGCTGAATCTATAAAAGTTTAAGTTTGTAAATGTTTGTCAACGCCACAAAGTATTTAATTTTTTACTTGCGATATATGTAGATACTATAGGGCAAGACCTGCATTTGGAAAAAAAATCGACCTTAAGATTTTGATCAAAGTTGATAGCGAAGACGAATAAAGTGGGTCCGACTATTCCGTCTGTTTGTCTGCATGTCGCTGTATGTCTCTATGTTTGTACCTTTCCCTTCAGCCTTAACCACTGGACCTATGTTCTTCAATTCCCGTAGTTAAGGGTCTTCGGTGATTCCCTAGAGGAGAAATTGAAATTTTTTTTTAGCTCCAAAACTAACGGTACCCCCCATGCTCCCGTAATGCATAATCTTATTTATCTCGAAAACGGCTCGAACGATTTTGATAAGAAAATTAGGTGTGATATTATAGACATGGACTACATTTTGGTAGAAAAAAAATTTGGGGCAAAATGTTATTAACGGTACCTGTCATAGAACCGTTTTTTGATTTTGACTTTCTCATCAACGGCTCTAACGTTCTTAACCAAAAATTTTCAGCGAGAGCCCCTTAAGTTTAAAATAATATTGTACATAAAAATATTCGAAATTTTTTTTGAAAAACCAATATCTTTAAAACGTGTGAACGATTATTTTTTGAAACTATTTCTAAAATCTATACTACTAAATACTTAAAATTTTGTTCCCGAAAAATGTTAAGGAAATTTGTTATATAAAAAATTACTTTAACCCATTACCGCCCTCTGTACTCCCGCGAGTACACCTAAAAAATCAACGTTTTATTACTGTTTGTGTATGATTTCCAGGAAAGTAGTATTTTGAATTTTAAATAAATACCGGTTGCTGTGTCTTATGAAAAAAAAAGTTGACCGTTGATATGAAAACTGATGACTATTTTTATAGTTACAAATAGGAATAAATAAAATAAAGTTAAGATATAATTTTCAAAAGCATTCTTTGTTTGGGCGTTAATGTATTAATATTAAAAGGATTAATCAGAGGGCAATTCCATACATTTGAACATTTTTATCTCATTAAATCCATGTTTTATATTTTTATAAAATGTATTATAAATTCCAAAGTACTTTTATATACATAAGAGCAAGTTCGTGTGATACAGTCGTGCATTTTATTTTTATTCTAAAGGCCCAAAAATCAACAAAGATTAGGAAAATAAGAAATCATAATATTTAATATTAAGGGTAGGTG
>OZ007556.1:131733585-131812206 GCA_963931855.1 Philhelius festivus | reverse complement strand
AGACCTACCCTTAAGCCGCCCATTAGCACCACAGATGCGCACGCACCGGTGACGGTGTGTTGAAATGTGTGCTGTGTGTGTGGGCTGGTGTGTGCACCGATTTCTCGTGTGAGTCTCGGTGCGAGCAAAATCAATGTCGGCCGGTTTGTCGATGTGTGCACATTTACAGTTTGTTTAAATTGCTTCTGAACACACCTAAAACAATGACAGTTCGTTCAGAAAACTAAGTAAACAAACCTTTTTTGACATCTGGAAGTATGCAAGAGGCATATGAAGTTAGCACGATACTAAGAAGATAAAATAGACATTCGACGGTTTTAACTTTAGTAAAATGTTAGAGATAGCATGATGCTATGTAAATTTGATTAAAATTAGCATAATCGTCTTTTTAACCTAGTATAATACTAAAATAGTTTTAACATCGTACTAATTCGACTAAAATTTTGAGCCAATAGTTTTTAGAATAATACCTATGCTTTTATTTATCTATCATTATAAGCTATTGTACAAAAAACAATCATTATATTGCTTCTTAAGTCGTTGAAAACTATTGACGAAGGGAAGGGTATTTGTATATAGGACTACGAGTCAGCCAAAACTAAAAAAATTGAGGCATGATTTGCTGGGTATATAAAGAATAAATATTTGTGTGTGACCTTATATCTAGAATCCGGCTTGATGGATTTTTATAATTTTTTTTAATAAAAAGTTACTTTTTGTAGATGGCTTAGAAACAAAAAATTAAGATCCGTTCTAGCCCATTTTTGGAGAGCTACATAGCAGCAAGTGTTTTTTTTAGACAATGTTTTCGTTTCATTGGAATTTGTTGCAAAGAATAGGTACATGTCTGTAAATATTTTTATTATGAATTTTCATTATAAAAAATCGTTTATAAAAAATAAGAATAGTAAATGGTAAAAAAAGTGAGTGACATATTACAGTGAACTCTCTCACAGCCGGACACTCACGGCACTGAAAAAATGTTCATGCTTGAAAAACTCAAAAAATCGGATTTTTTTTAAATCTTTGTATTTTTTGTTTATCTTTCGAAAATATTGTAAATTAGACAATTGTTAGGGGTGGCATGCGCCCTTTTGCTTGTATGTTTTGAAAGTTCAATCGCTTCAAAAAAATATTATTAATTGGCCAATTGCTAGGGGCGGCTTGCGTCTTTCTGCTGGAATGTTTTGAAAGTTCAATCGCTTCAAAAAAATATTATAAATTAGACAATTGCGCCGCCCCTAGCAGCCTTGCCACCCCGGGCTATAGCCCTTTTAGCCCTAGGGTAAATACGCCCCTGCCAGTAGGCCTAATCCCTTTCTAGGTAAAAAATTTATCATAGAACAAAATTAATCAAAAAAAAAATCTCGTCATTACTCCGATGCCGACGAGTAAGTGCTGCTACTGCTTTCTTCTTATTAGCTTATTATAAAACTTTCCATTGCACCACATCATTATTTGCTCAATCATTTTCTCAACGTGTTCAACACAACGAAGCCAATTTTCAGTGTCAAACCATTCATAAATCGTAATAAAAACTCTCTCTAAAAGATAATAGCCAACAATTGTATAACTGCATTTTAGATTTTAACTATTTTTCCATACATAGGAGTAAAAGGAAAACCTAAAACATATTGTTACGCACAGACACAACGCCGACACAGAGCTTTATACTCCTACAGCGCCATCTGTTGGAAAATAGCATATCTACTTTATGGAAGGAACAAAAAGCTATTTTCCAATGTCATATGTATTTCCCCTTATTCCAACCATCTAGAACATTCTTAGACGAGAACCTTCTCGATTTAGTTTCGAGAACAACGAATATAAGGGAGTGTTCACGGTGAGCGGAACACAGTTGATTTTTGATTATGAAAGTGTGCAAAAGCTTAACTTATTGGATTGTGGAAAGTTGTATGAAACGAGTGTGATTTAAATTTGAATAAAAGTATTTGAGTTGATTATAAATTGACATTTATTGTTTTGAATTGGAAAGTGTAAATAAAGAAGAAATACTAAAAGAGTAATAAGTTTTATTTAACGAACCTAATAAAAATATAACAATATAAACTGAAATAAACCAAGCGTCAACACCTTCTTCTCTGAAGTAAAAATATCTGCCATCAAAAGCATTTAAAATCTTAAATACTGAGAGTTACATGGCAAGAACCAAAGAAAATGCCAAATGAATTTCCATCAACTGTGCAATGGTAACTCTGATTCAAAGTGTTTTTATTTAATAAATAAAATGGCGCAAAATTTTGGTTGAGTTAGTACGATGTTTAAGCTGTCTTAGTATAAAACTGGTTTAAAACAACTATTTTGCAAATTTTAATCAAATATAGCATCATATTTTCTCTACCCTTTTATTAAAGTTAAAATAAGCGAATGCCTATTTTAATTTTTTTAGTATCATGCTTCATATGACTATTTGGCATTTACAGACGTCAAAAAAGGTTCGCGTACTTACTTTTTTACACGAACTGTCATTGTTTTAGGTTTATTCAGAAACAATTTGTTTAGAAAATTGCTCTAGTACGATACTAGTTAGAAAATGGTTAAAATTAAGAATAGGTAAGTAAGTAAACCACTTTAAAGTTAGCAAATTGTTAAGTAAGTTAAGTTAAGTATCATTCTAATACCTTTGGGATGCACGTGAACTCAAAGAAGATTACACAAACTATTTCAATTCAATTCAATTAAGTTTATTGGATAATACAGTAAGACTGAGTCTTTTATAGTTTTTTTTACATTGGTTATACAAGAAGATTACTACTATTATTAGATTATTTGTTTCAACAAAAAACTACATAAAAATCTAATATTCTAAAAAATCTTATTTCAATTAAAATGTTACACCAGTGTTTCTGAAAAAGCTCTCTCATAAGCCCTGTACTGCTAATATAAATTGAAGAGAGTATACATTTGTTTGCCACTGTATGAAAGGAAGGGTGAGGCCTGTGCTTTATTCTCATTTGAAAAGAAATTCGCTTTCTTTTTACTTTCCTAAAAAAAATAATATTACCTTATTAATCGAAATCTTTAAATCTATAATTCTATAACTATACTTATGTTCAAAATGTATACCTATATATATATAATTTAATTCAATTCAATTAACTAATAGTAGACAATAGCGTTTTATTATTAGTATTAGTGAGCCATCGTAATTTACCATACATACTACAGACGTACCTTTGTATATAAAACTTATAGTACTACTCGTATCAAGAAGACGAAAGATTGTGGCGACATCTTAAGTCTAGGGACTGTAATTGTTAGATTTTTCTTTGCTAAATTTAATAATAAAATATTCTCTTTTTAACTACTTGTTTTGTATCTTATCCTACTGTAAAAGCGTGCGCTAATTTCTGCGCCACCACCAGGCTAGTGTTCGCAATACAAAATCACGCTCCATGATAATATTATAGGTTATATATACAAAGGTACGAGAACATACCGGTTAGTTTGTATATACTGGTGCATTTCCAAAAATGTTGATGCAGCTATTGATGTTAAAAACAATGTTGAACAAATTATGGCTGCATATTTAGTATGAATCTGAGCCAACAGTAGAACCAAACATCCAGCAACAAAAAAGTGTCCTTCAACTGAAATAAACCACGTCCAAGGCATACACTGAAAAACAAACTTATATATAATTCTTCAAACGATTTTCATTATAATTTACCCTTTCCTCTAAAGGAAGAAATGTTTCTAAGTAGAAAATATTTCTCCACTTGTTCTTTTCGCATGTTTTGAAATCATATGAAGGAACTTCTACCACTGTATTAAAGTGAAAATACTTTGATGTTACTTCCACGGAAATTAACACAATTATGTACGATAAAGTAACACTGAAAATAAATAAGATATTACAATTCATACATTAAATATAAAAATATCTAAAAGATGTCACTATATTCTGTTCAATTTATATTTGCAGTACAGGGAAGATTGGATATTTGCCTTTCAGTCTGACCATTATGGATTTCAATAAGCTATCTTTATTTTAAAGCTATTACAAGGTTGCCGTAGTGAGCATTTAAAATTGCAGCAAATCTCACAAAAATATCGATAGATTTACCAACTATTAATTAATATACGCTGATTTTATAATAAAAAACAATATGAATTAAATAAATTGAATCTATCTTTTTCCACACCACCGAGGGGTAAGATAGCAGATGCGATTTTTTAAGAGTATCGCCAGTAGGCCTTATCCTTTTCTAGGTAAAAAATAATTCACAGAAAAAACTTAATTAAATAAAAACAAATCATATCATTACTCCGATGCCGACGAAAAGTTGCTACTACTGTTTTCTCCATTCAAGCTTATTATCAAACATTCCATTGCACCTTCAGTAAAAGCATCCATTTCCCACATCTTTGGCTCAATACCTTTCTCAACGTGTTCGACACAACGATACCATTCTTCAGCGTCAACAATTGTATAAATGCATTTTAATTTTTAACTGTTTTTCCAGACATAAAAGAAAACCTAAGACATGAACAAAGAAAAACACCTTTTTCTCTGAAGTAGAAATATTTGCTATCAAAAACTCTAGAAAAGCTTGAATCCTGAAAGTGAAATAGCAAAAACCAAAGAAAATGCCATATGAGTTTCCATCAACTGGGCAATGGTAACTCTAATTCAAAGAGTTTTTTTTATAACACACACAATGTCAATAAGGGTTGGTTGCAAATTGGCGATCAGCCACTCTCTCTCTCTCTCTCTCTCTCTTTTCACCCGGGGAGCAGATGGGTCATGGTGGGATGCAGGGTTCGGACTTTACTTCGATCGAAGTAGATCTACTTCGATTTTGAGAAAAAAAATTAATCTACTTCTCTACTTCTCTTTTTTAGGATCTACTACTCTTTGAAAAAATTCTGCAACACATTAAAAGACAGCGATGATCACTTTGTATTACATAATTCAAGATGTATCTACTTTAAGGCCGGTATTCACCGAGCGCTCTTTAACGGCTCTTAACTTTACGAGGCTCTTAACTTGAAATTTCTTTGGGGTATTCACCAACCACTCGCAAGTGTTTTTCGAAGTTCGAAAATGAGAGCCACTCTCTCTTGTTCAGGCATACCCAAACTTTGAAATCAAACTGTTTTCGAACTTGAATGACAGCTGGCAGTGAGAATCCTTCGGTCAATTTCGTATTTTGCTTGGGGAGCGTTGCTGGTAACGATAACTGGTTTTGGTTTTGCACTCACTTTCATTTGTTCAGTTTGTTTAGTTTTAGAATTTTCGAACAAACTTTCGAAGAGAGCGCTCGTAAGTTTAGGAGTGGTCGGGACCACTCCTAACTTTTAAGAGCGCTCGTAGATCTTAACTAATATTGCTTGGTGAATAGGTTTATGAGCTTCTTAAGTTATGAGCGCTCGGTGAATACCGGCCTAAAACTAGTTGAGGCATTTCCTTTTCACAAATACTCTATCGAAATTTTAAATGTGAATGGAGGTTATTCCGCATTTACGATATTAGTAAAATAGAATAAAGTGATTTGCCTAAATTTTGGTATTCTATAATGAATACAAGAAATAATGAAAAAATTTGTTTTCAAAAATTTATCGGAGTACATTTTGTATTAAGCTGTTTTGCCTCACAGTAGCGCCGCAGCTGGAAGAAAACTTTAAGAAAGGAATTTAGTAAAAAACAAGATTATCTACTTACAGATTACACTTACAAAACGTAAAGATATTTATGAGCCACCTTTCATTCATACAAAAATACAAGTTTGTTGATGGAAAATTTATTTTAAAATAGTTATATTTAATTACTATTTTTAACAATTCTGAAGCCTGAATTTATTTATATATATTATGTTTATATAATTTAATTTTGTTTTTTAAGAAGTCTTTATGTATACTGTTATATGTATATTTAATTTATTTCTATTGAAGTCTGAAGTTTGAACTTTTGTTAAGAATTTTGTTTCAAAAAATTTATTTTTTTTTAATTTCCTAAAACTACTTCGAAAATTTTGGATCTACTTCAGTTTTTTTCCGTTTTTACTTCGAAAATTTAAAACCTAAGTCTGAACCCTGGTGGGATGTATTTGAGCTCAAAGAAGATTAAACAAACAATTTCAATGTAACTCAGTAATTCTGTTTCTTATTTCAGTGGCAATTTCTTAAGTTAAGGTGCTATGTCGTGCAAACAGCAGCAGGCACCAGTGTTTCTGAAAAAGCTCTCCCATAAGGCCTGTACTGCAAATATAAATTGAACAGAGTATAATAATAATCATAATCATTATAAACCACGAAATGAAAGAAGACCAGATTTTAGCTATCAAAATCAGTACATGCAACAACGGAACCATACAAATTATTACAATTCAAATAAATAATAATTTTATTTTTCAACGTAGTCTCCCTTGAGCTCTATACCTACACTTTGTCCAACGCTTCTCCAATTTTTTTATCCCTTCCAAAAAAAAATGATTTGTCGAGGTCCTCAAAATAGGCCTTTGTTTGCGAGATGACTTCATCATTGGAGTCAAATCTTTTTCCACCAAGCCGTTTCTTCAAAAAGTCACGGACTTATTGACCCGTCCTCGTATAAAAAAAAAATTTAGTCGTCAATGAATTTTGCTGAGTTAGAAATAAATACATACATATATATTTTGACATTCAAAGTTTGAAGTTTTCTTCATCAGTTGAGTTCACAGTTTTTAAGTTGTTAAGTGATAAAAAATAGAATTTTCTTTGGTTTGAAGTTTAAATTTCTTTAAAATTCTATTATTATACTATGATTTTGAGCAAAAAACCGACTTGTGTTATTTTGCCTTGAACACAAAATGACTTTTTAACAACAATTGGTATTTGTTCGTCAAGTGTACTTACGCTTTTATTCCTTTACGGCATTTAAATAAATGTATGTATACTTACGCTTGTAAAAGAAACATTTTTTCAAGTAAAATTATTCACTGATTTTCTGATTTACGATTATAATTCAGTGGCCACAAACCATAACGACCTAAGTCGAGTTATGACGATTTTGAGTTTATTTTAGATTCGTATTCAAAATGTCAAGACCTACACCCACTCAATTTTTTATATAAAAAATAGTAGCAAACTGTGCGGTAGCGCATTTAAAAAAAATAGTTGAACATATAAGCATACATAGCTATATGTATAAATACTTAAACGTCTTAGAAAATACCTCAAAGACCCTAGGGGTGTCAGCATGCAACTTGATATAATCGAATTTACTCGATACAATGGAGTACCTATGTATATGCAGTTCCTAATTTTGTTCAATCGAATCAAAAACAGTCGACCGAGTTAAATTAGGAACTGCCTATGCTAGATTGTAGCAATAAACTCAATAGCATCAAAGTCACGTGTTAGTAACGAGTTTTAGTTTTTGAGATTTTAGCCTCAAATATTTAAAAATCCTGAAATGGAAAAAAAATGTCCATGATATAATCCAAAAATTTTCTTTTAAGGCCAAAACTTATTTTAAAAATTGCTATTGTAATTTTAATTTAATTTTTTAATTTGCCCACTATTGTTTAAGTGACCCCTTTAATTATCTATAAATAGCCTTAAATAAATTTTGTGGTACCATTTTCTCCAAAAGTATTTACCCGATTTCGATAAATTTTATATGGTTGGAAAGCCACGATTGTGGAGATGTGCAGAATATACTTGAGACACGCATGTACAGTGTACACACTGTTGGTCATTTTTGTTTTTGCACTGTCGAACACTGTGCACATTTAAAAAAATAAAATTAAAAATAAATTAATTTAAATTTCAAATAATTGAGATTTTTGTGCCGAATTTCGACACTAGCCTTTTTAGTAATTGTAAATAGCTGTAGGCTATTTTATATTTTGTACATCCTTCTTATACATCCTTTTATCTTTCAAAACATTAAGTACTCATTCCTCTATAACTTTGGTATTATTATTACAATTTGGTTCAGAAAACGATCGGGGTTTTGAAAATGGAGGATTTCAGGACGGAACGGAAACGCATTGGTGCAAAGAAGATTAATCAATTGTCAACAGAAGAACGCATAAGTAATGAAGAAATTAATAACGATCTATTGGTAAATTTTGAACCAAGGGTACTAAACGAAACACAGTCATCAATGAATGGTCTATCTCTATATTATTCCATAGAAGATAGGTTATTGTTACATAATAATTACTTTTACTCAGGTGAACTTGAACTTACTGAACACGTTGAAACTGATCTCGAATTTGATAATAGCTTAATCGATAAACACATATGGATGAATTCTGGCGATTCAGTGAGAGATCCGGATTTTAACTTATCCAGTACGAGTAAATCCAGTGATTCAAACTTTGAGAATGATGATGAAATTGTTGCTATGGGAGCTCAATTAGAAAAAGCTTTAGCAACACTAAAATGCAATAATAAGAAAAAACTTCGTGTTAAATTTCGAAATAGTGGCCAGTCATATCAAACAGTAAAACGAAACACAGTCAAGGCTAGATCTTGGAAAGCGTTTGGTAACTTTAGGAGTAAATGCAACGAGAAAATAGATGTTGAAAAAATTAAATTGCTGTTCCACCACTACTGGTCCCTAGGAACATATGACCAAAGAATTCTCTATATTGGGTCTATGATAAGCATAGAGGATAAGAAATGTGACACCTTGGTCAATGCAATCAATCGGAAACAAAATCGCGAGCATATGTAGATACTATGAAGTACGTGCTAGAAGTTAACGGAAACAATTCAAATGTATGTAAGAAACATTTTCTTCGGTGCTTTGGCAAAACTGACAGCTTTGTTAAGAAAGTTATTAACAAAAAAATTGGGTGTCCATCGATTCCTCTCAAAAATAGGAGAGGAAAACATAATCCTGCTAATAAGTTTGACGCATCTGTAGAAGAAAAAGTGAGGGATCATATTTCAAGGTTTCCAGCGTATGAAAGCCATTATAGCCGAAGGGACACATGCAAGGAATATTTACCAGCTAGATGAAACAAAAAAAAGAACATTTGGATAAAGCCGAATTGGCATATGAAGCAAAGCGCAAAGATAAAATGGAGGCAATAAGTTCTAAAAATATGAAAACATTCGCTTTTGACCTTCAACAATGCTTGCCAACACCATTTTTAAGAAACTCTATGAGCTTTTATAAAAGGCAAGAAGAGACTAAATGCATAACATTAAACAGCGATTCATGTTCTGGGCAGAACAAGAAATCATTTGTTGCTGCAATGTTTAGTGTTTTTGTAAATACCTCAGAAAACATTGATTGTATCGATCACAAATTCCTGGAACCAGGACATACGCACATGGAATGCGACAGCGACCATGCGCTAATTGAGCGTATAAAAAAAAACAAATGTCCAAATTGAAATGCCAAGGGATTGGTATCAATTCGTTAATAGTGTTGGAACAAAGATCGAAACGGTTGAGATAAGAAATGAAGATTTTTATAATTTGTCAAAATTTTCTAAATTTAAATTCTCATGGAAACGAATTGATGAAGATGGAAATAAATTTAATTGGCATGAAGTTCGGTGGCTTCGCTACACAAAACGCTGCAATCAAATGGAATACAAAAATTCGTTGGATACAAATGAGGTTTTTAAAAGTAGGGAAGAGAGGAGCTTCTGTAATTAATATCAATGAACAAACATAATCGACTTACCAAGCATTTTTGAAAAAAAAGGATCTTAGGCAATTCATAAGCCTTGATTTTCACCCATTTTATGATAATCTCAAAAGTTATATGAATGATCCAAATACTCATCCCGATTTAACGGAGCATGACAACGAAAAAGATGTTTGAACAAGCACCCGAAGTATTTGCATCCTGTTCATTTGCACATCTTGCATATCATATGGTGGTCCAGCCTTTGTTTGAACTTTAATGTTGGTCACATAAATTGAAGAAATGTCAATGTTATAAAAAAAACCCGAATTTGAATAAGAATATATTAATTTGTTCATAATTTGATTTTTTGATTGTAATGATATCTACATAAACATATGTATGTAGCAGGGACGAAGCGTCCATATATTGAGTGGAATGAGTGCTTCCGTTAAACCATTTGAAAAAATCGTACCTAACAAGGAATTAAATTCAAAATTCCAAATTGTATTAATATTTTTATTATTTTATTTGTATCTATTAATGAATCTTCATTTACTCTGTAAATTACATTCCAACATCATTATGACAACATTATTATATTTTACTTAAATTACTAAAGGAAATCAAGATCTCTCTGGTTATTACAACTTAAAATGCCACACTGCAAACCAACTGAGAATGCTCAACATCACTCCATTATTTATAATGCTCAATCTCATGAAAGTTCTTACTAAAATGCTTAACAGCTATGCATTCCTTATTATCACCTCCATAACTCAATTTCAAAATACCCTTCCACTCCAAGTCAACTGAAAATATACCTACAACATCACTCACCAATATTCACAAAATGCTCAAACAAAAATGATTCTCAAACAATATAGAATGCACAACAGCTGGGCATTCCATTATTTTGCATACATAACTTAGATCTCAACCCAAAGTCAAAATAATTTTGTCTCGTTTCTTGCCTTTTGCACAATGTGTGAAGAATGAGTTGAGTGAATGCATTACGAGAATTTCCTACAAGAGAGATAGAAAAACAAAAATGTATCTATTGAGTTCCTTATTGTCTCAAACTGATAATGAGTTTAATTTCGTGGACAAAAGGGGTAGAAAAGTTTTATTTTAACATAATGTGTGTGCAAATTGAGGTGCAATTCATTCATAACTATCAGAAAACAAACAAATATGAATTTAAAAGGTGGTAGTTTTTTAATTATTTTCGTGGCCATAAATACAATCCACCTGTTTTCTGTTTATTTTTTGTTAGATATTATAAAAAAGTGGTCAAAAATAGTATTTCTTATATTCATATCTGAGGTTTCTTGACATTCCAGCAGAAATAAAACTAAAGGTTATTTTCAATTATAAGAATTTTAAATTAAAAAAAAACTTCAAGGAATCTTAAGATTTTTAATATCCCTTAATAATGGCATCTGTAGAGAGATAATATTCATGTTTTAAGAGAATTAAACTTTTTTTTAGAAATAAATGTGGACAAGAATGGTTATCTACTCGTAGCTTAGTTCTTATCAAATCGTACTTAGATAATTTTGCCTTAAAAGAAAAAGGATAAATCTTTGCGCAAGGCATCAAGCTTTTTTTTTTTAATAAGACTTTACTGTAATATATTATTTATGTATATTATTTTATGTGTATTACCATAAAGTGGAATTTAAAAGGTTGGATCTCAAAGGTCTTTAATTTTTGGTTTTATGTTCAGTGCTTCCGCTATCGAAAAAGTCACGCCTCGTGCCTGGTATGTAGGTACCTACTAAGTAGCTAAGTACTTAATTAATAATGAACGATACGTAAGTAAAAAAAAGTGGAAAAATTTACTCAAAATATGGTACTTTATTGCTAAGGAAAAGAACTCAACTCAACATAGGAGGTCCTATAGCACATTTTCATGCAAGGATAAACGACCGAAGTCGACATAAGAAATAAGAAGCGCTCTTCCTTAATATTCCATAACAGCCTAACTCAAAGTAAGCTTTTTATAATGTTTTACCTAAATATGATATAACAGCTTAACTCGACCTAAGCTTTTAATTTTTTTCAAGTTCAATAAGCCATAACTTAAATGATATTTTTTTTAATTTCTCCTGAATTATAAAACATACAAATAATTTGCTTTATATTATAAAAAAGAGTATATTTGCTTCATTTTTACATTTCAAAAATTTTGAAATTACCATTACATTTTTCTCAAAGACGGTCCAAAACTTCAAACTGCTCTCCTGAAAAGTATGAAAATTGACTTAGGCGGTTATGGCTTGTGGCCACTGAATTATGCAAAAAAAGCTCTTAAGCAACAAATTGCCATTTATTCAATAAAAACAAAAATATATTAATTTATCAATGTTAAGTACATACATATTTTTGTACTATTTAAAATTAAATAACTTTAAAAAAATCCATTATTTATGAAATAAAAATAGTCTAATTAAAGTTGATTAATTTCCTATTTATCGAGTTTTTTTTAAACGTCAGTCATTCACAATACAATACTGCCAAGCCATCGGGTAGCAATGCCAGCCATAGCAATGCTAACCGTAGTAAGAAGAAATCTTCTGGCGTTCTTCGAAAGAACCAGTTCCTGCATGCCTCGTTTATTCTTAGCAAGATTGCCAAGAATGAGGCGGAGGGAACTTGTCACGAGAGGGACGCTGAGGATAAAATCAAGTACCAGAAGGTTATTGATGAATACAATAACCTTCTGACAAAAAAAGGAAAAGCCGTCAAGCGAGACAGGTCTCAGGAAGAGACTTTACCTTCCCAAAAGAAGAGTAAACTTGATGGCAATATAAAGAAGAGAAAAGCCACATCTCTCAGAGCGGCGCAACCGCCTACTCTAAGCGAGGTCGTCAGGGATGACCTCCAGGTAGCGGTTGTAGATGAACTCTCCACCAACAGCAAAGGTCTGCTGCTGGTGTGGAGCTCAATCGAAGCCAAGCTCTCTGAGATGGTTTTCACGTACACCCTGTCTACAAGTGAGGGACCCTACCCCAGCTTCGACTCTGGGGAAATGCTCAGGGGATACAGGGTGATCAAATGCGAGGACGCGTTTTCAAGGGACTTCCTTAGAGACAGCATTGCTAAGGTCAGCAATGACTGGGAGGGCTTGAAGCTCAAGCTTATCCCAGCTAAGGAGATCCCTAGACAACCAAAGGCCCGCATCTGGTTGCCCCTCATGGGCATCAAACCGAGCGGACTGGAGCTGATCCGGGGTCTTCAGAGGTTGAACCCGCTGGTCCCCATGCACGACTGGGTCGTCATCAAGGCGGAAGAACCGCAAAAGACCAGCACTTCATACCTTCTGAGGATCACGGAAGAAAGCAGAGGGGCACTCGAGAAGGCTGATTATAAACTCCATTTTGGCATCAGGCATGCTAAAATCAAAATCCTGCAAGATCAGGGACCAGACACTGATAAAGTGGATGAGAGCGCTAAGACCAGCGCTGTTGTCGACGGTTCGGTTGTCCTTGGCGCCGCAGGACCCTCAACCAATTAAAACGCGCTGAAGGTCATTCAGATTAATCTGAAGCACTCTAAATGTGCCTCAGATAATCTAAGAGTTTTCCTCAGTGAGGAAAACATTGACAGTGGCGTTATTCAAGAACCATGGGTAAATGGCCTCAATGTAAAAGGCCTCCAAGACAACCAATACGACCTGTTATACAAAACAGTAACCCAAGAACAAGGTAATCCCAGAACTTGTATCTTAGCTAAAAAACACTTAAAAGCTTTTTTGTGTCCTAATTTTAGCACTCCGGATTTGACAGTCGTCAGGCTGGAAGATAAAGATGCAAAGGGACTACTGGTGGCATCTGGCTACTACGACCATAACCGGCAATCACCGCCTGAGGAGGTGGGGAAATTGGTTGAAGCAGCTAATCAGCAAAATACGAACCTCCTGATTGGATGCGATGCGAATGCACGGCACTCTCTCTGGGGCAGCTCTGAAATCAACGAACGAGGTGAGTCTCTTTTTGATTTTATTATTGAAAATAACCTAATTGTTTGTAACAGAGGTGACTCACCCACCTTCGTTTTTCCAAGCTCGGAAAACTACGACGGGTGGGAAGAGGTACTTGACATCACTGTTGCAAACAACTGTAATGTGGTGGTGGAAAACTGGAGAGTTTCCTCTTTAAATTCCTTCTCGGATCATAGATGGATCCTCTTCAACATAGGTTTCAAGGTAGAAACCCCCCCTCCATATAGAAATCCCAAAAGAACTGACTGGAAGAAATTCAGTCAGATCGCAAAATCCAAACTAGGCAATTTACCATTAATTAGTGTAGAATCTGTGGAAGTTCTTGAATCTAAGGTAAAGAATTTCGAGGCAGCGATTAACACTGCCTTTAAGGTCTCCTGTCCAGTTAAATACAGCCGCAAAAAGTTCCCTCCTTGGTGGAATGAAGATCTTTCTGCACTTAGAAAAATGACCAGAAAGATCTTCAACATATGTCAGAAGGAGAAATTCTATCAACCATATAAAGACTGCCTAAAAGTGTACAAGCGAGCCATAGCAGCATCTAAGAAGCTTGGCTGGAAAGAATACTGTCACTCAATAGAAGATATTAAGGATTCTGCTAGACTAAGTAAAGTTCTGTCAAAGGAACATTGCAGCCCTTCATTTCTGAGAAAAAGTGACGGTATCTGGACAGCCTCTCAAGCTGAGACCTTGGAACTGCTTATGACAACACATTTTCCGGGTTGTGAGAATAGCTACCCCGAAACGCTTAGCACTACAAATACCATTATAGCTCATAGGGAGCAAATCAATTCTGTTATATCAGGAGATAGTATTTCATGTGCGATTAATACTTTCTCCCCCTACAAATCACCTGGCCCTGATGGCATAATCCCAGTTATGCTGCAGAAACTGCAAGACTTGGCAGTACCATGGCTAGAAATGATCTTCAAAGGTTGTCTCTATCTCAATCATGTACCCGAGTCATGGAGACATGTAAGAGTGGTCTTTATTCCGAAGGTCGGCAAACGAGGTCATGAATCCGCGAAGGACTTTAGGCCTATTAGTCTGACATCTTTTGTTCTAAAGACACTAGAGCGCATCCTTGATACTCACATCAGAGTTTTACTAGAGGGTCGTCCTCTTGATGAATCGCAACATGCATACCTAAAAGGCAAGTCTACGGAGACTGCCCTGCATGAAGTAGTGCGTACAATAGAGAAGACGATTCACTACAAAGAATATACCCTAGCAACCTTCCTAGACGTGGAGGGTGCTTTTAATAACGTCCTAACTGAATCCATTCGCGAGTCACTTGTTCACTTTGGTGTAGAAAGTTTCATATCCAAATGGATTGTATCTATGCTCAGTGACAGAAGGATCCAAGCAACGTTAGGAAACACAATTTCTACTAATCATGTTAGTAGGGGAACTCCCCAGGGTGGTGTTCTCTCCCCTCTTCTATGGCTCTTAGTCTTGGACAAAATTCTCGTCAAGCTCAGAGGTAGTGGTGTAAAAACTGTAGCGTATGCTGACGATCTGGTTTTATTGGCATCAGGTAAGTTTAACACTGTGATTAGTGAAATCACTGAATTGGCTCTGAAAAGAGTTAGCAACTGGGCCACTAGTAGTGGACTAGGAGTTAATCAGAGTAAGACGGAACTGATGCTCTTTACTACCAGGACTAAAATACCTACATTCACCCTACCTCGACCTAACGGTCAAACTCTTTCTTTATCTTCCAAAGCTAAATACCTTGGAGTTATTCTCGACCCCAAATTGAATTGGAAGGTAAATATTGAAGAACGGGTTAAGAAAGCCTGTATAGCTTTCTATGCCTGCAAAAAGACCTTTGGTAAGAAGTGGGGCCTTCAGTCGAAGATGATTTTGTGGACGTACACTGCAGTGGTACGGCCAATTTTGTCTTACGGATCGATTGTTTGGTGGCCTGCACTTAGCAAGCAATATAACGTCGGAAAACTTAAAAAGGTTCAAAGAACGGCTAGCGTCGGCACTACGGGGGCTCTCAGATCATGCCCAACAGATGCCCTGAGCGTTATCCTGAACCTTTTACCACTCGACCTTCATATAAAATACCTAGCAGCATGCAGTGCTGTAAGACTTAAAGAATCTAACTGTTGGTTCTCCAAACCCTATGGTCATGGAAACATAACAAAATTGATTCCTCCGGATATTTTCTTATCGAACACCGACTACTGCGTACCTCCTCTTGGCCCAAGCGGGGATTTCAAAGCCATTTTTCCCACCAGAGAGGATTGGAAGAATGACGTTGTCACAAAGGATTTCGATTCGATAATCTACACTGATGGATCTAAGATGGAGTGCGGTGTTGGTTCAGGAATTTTTTCCGAGTCCTTTAACATCTCCAAGTCACTCAGACTACCAGACTTTGCGAGTGTATTTCAAGCCGAAGTACTAGCAATCAGGGAGGCATGCAAGTTGCTCCAATCTAACCAAAACCAATTCAGAAATATAGCTATCTGCTCAGATAGCCAGGCAGCCATTAAGGCCATTAAATCATCTACATCAACCTCAGTACTTGTCCAGCAATGTCGGGACGAACTGGCGAGTCTGAACATTGACCTCCAGGTCACTCTCATCTGGGTTCCAGGTCACAGTGACATAGAGGATAATGAACGGGCTGACGCTTTAGCTCGGCAAGGCTCGACCTTACATAGCTCACTAGCGGAAAAAGTTAATATTCCTCTTGGTGCTATGAAGAGAAAAATCTTCTCGATTTTTCTCAATGAATCCAACCGTAGGTGGAGCAGTCTCACAAACTGTGTCATATCAAGAAAGATATGGCCTACTTACAACAACTCACGTTCCAACGATCTAATATGCAGACCCAGGCGCGACATAGCCAGGATCACAGCAATATGCACCGGGCACTGGCCCATAGGTGAACATGCAAGAAAGCTAGGCATCCCCTTCAACCCACACTGCCGTAGTTGTGGAGATCCACAAGAAAAAGAAACTGTGGTTCATTTTCTTTGCGATTGCCCCGCCTTAGCAAATTACAGGATGGCTTCCTTTGGGAAAGCCTTCCTCGATGACCCCAGCGAACTTTCGGAGAAGAAAATCAAAGATCTGATTATCTTTCTGAATGCGACAAAATGGCTTTAGTAATGCTCCGCTAAAGTATATAAAAGCCATTTTCTTCCGTACTTAATCCTTATTAGGTTGACACGAGTTTAATGGTATCAAAACGGCGCACCCCAGCGCTAATTGAGTCGCGGGCCCAGCTGGCTGGCGACTACCATCTCTACCTACCTACCTACCAGTCATTCACCGTACTCGCTCACTCCTGGATTGTGAATATATTCCTATACATTTTGCCTTGCCTTCCCCGGTGAGTGCAATTTGTCTTATATTATGTTCTGCCTTCACGAAGCAAAAACCTAGATACTATTCAAAAAAAAAAATCCCAATTTTGTGTATGCCTACATCTCGCGCTACATCTCGAAGTAAGCCATTGGATATATTTGGATACACCAGAAGTTTCAATTAAATCATCTTGTCGATGCCCACCTTTTCATTGAAGCATACCTACAAGTGCCTGCCTTGTCTCGCCTGGTGAGTGCAATTTTTCTTGTATATGTTCTGCCTCAAGAAGCAAAAACTTCGATACTATACCAATCAAAACATCTCAATTTCTTTTATGTCTACGTTTTGCGAGATCTTGACCATACCTATAAAATTGATTGCCTCTTCTTCAACATTCTCTTCATTTGTGTACTTCACATCCCCATTACGCCCGGCCTCTCCTGTCGTGGATATCTTGGATAAGCTGTCAACATTATCATATCGAGACTGCTGAATCGAAATTCACATTGAACTTGAGGATATCTACATATATCTGCTCGTCTCAGTCTTCAATATTTTGATTCAAAAAAACAAGCTTTTTGTCTCATCTTTCCTGGTGAGTTCAATTTTTAGTACATGTTCTGCCATTAGTCTTATTGATACTACTCAAACATAAATACGTACATTTTATTCTTCCATCACGAAAACAAAAATTAAACAAACAACAACATCTGCTATTGAGATCATAATAGGTGCGTTTTATTATTCACAAATCTATCTGGATCCGGATCCGGATCTGGATCTTCCCTTGAAAATAAAACGATACGGATCTTAGTGACAGCAGTATTATAAGTCCGTCTCTTTTTATCCTTGGGTTTGTAAATTTTCAATTATTTCTTGTCTTTTTTCTTTACACTATAGCTTACACTACCTTACCATAAAAAGCCATCTACTCGCCAGTGTAATAACTGATTTTTGGATTTTTGAAATAGATCCCGATAGAAAACAGGACCCCAAATTGTTTTTGTAATACATGTTAAAACTTAATCCAGATCCGGATCCAGATAGATTTGTGAATAATAAAACGCACCTAATATCAAAGCCGTCAAAACACCACGTTATCCTGCATCATCTAGCTGATACACAAACCATCATATTGTAAAACAACTGCATTATCCAACTGGGGCCTATTGCACCATCTTACAAAATTGTGATTACAAGCATTTTTTTTAACAAAATTGTAAAAAATCGAGATTTTTTCATTTGTAATTTATTTTTTAAACACAAATTTGTACTTGTGAATTACAAGTCACAAATTTGTTGACAAATAGAATTTTTCGTTGCTCAAAAAAAAGTTGTAATTGTTAATTACAAGCTTAAATTTGTGAAAATCGTTCTTTTTTTGTGGGTTTCTGTTGCGCCATAAGCGATCACAAATTTGTTTTAGTTTGTGAAAAAATTCTACAGGTGAAAGACCGTGTGTAAATATTTCTACAAATTTGTTAACACACTCATTTGAACATGATGCAACAAAAAATCGTATACAGGATTTGTATTTGTAGATTACAATAACAAATTTGTGGTTATAAATTGTAAACTGGTGCAAAAGACCCCTGATCATTTTTCACACTGCTAAAAAATTACTAGTGGACAAATTCGTGATAAAACTAGCAAACAGAAAAAATAACGAAGATTACTTTTGAATTTAGTTACTATTTTCATTATTAAAAAATAAAATGGATTATTCATCCCCTTGTGGAAATTTAAACTGCACTATAACCATTAAAACCAACAATTGCCATGTTAATAAATAAAATAAATATATTATTATATTATAGGGTTTTACAAATATACAGAATTATCTATTAAAAATTTGTTTTAATCATTTGCTTCGTCGCTGCTTAAAATATCAGGATGAATATCTTGCTCAGCATTAGGTCCTTCATAATTTCCTTATAAAAATTATGAAATTCAGGGGAAATAAAATCTAGCCAAAATAGCAGATCTTCCTTCTTTTCATTCGAAATCTCAAGCGCCTTTTTAATAACATTTAAGTCAGTAATGGCGTTGATCGCGTTACACCCGCGTTTACGAATGTTTACTTCCTTAAATGGCTCATCTTCATTTAAACTGTATTTGTAGTAAATAGAACCGAAATTTGTTTTACTATATAATGGATCCATCTAAAATCGCGCCAAAGATACTTTTCGCCATCCGTGTTGACCTTCGCCAAGTAAATTTTTCCTTTGCAAGATCAGCAAAATCATGGAATTTTTTTTTTCTGCATTTCTACTATGTGAAAAGGGTTTAAATTTCTTGTTGACGCAACCAAGTTCATCCAATCTCTTGGATGGTGTATTTTGACACCCGTGTGTTTTTTTCTTTCTTTCAATGACCGAGTGATCGACACCGCACTCTAAATGAGTGTGACCAGGTTCTAAAAACTTATGGTCAACTGTCAAAAGACTGGAATTTCTTTCTAAAGCTGCCATAAACATAACACTCACGTGGGAATTCTTATTCTGCCCCGCTAAAGAATCACTATAAAAAATCAGATTGCTGACATTGATTGGAATATTTAAAAGATGTTCAAATAAGCAAGATGAAATTTCAATTCCCCCTCTTTTTGCTGTGCCTTCATGCCACATATAACAGAAGGGCTTATTTGTTGCAAGATCACGCACTGTAAGATTGTATGTCCAGAGCTGACGCTTATAAAAAGCTATGTTGGAACTTAAGAAAGGTGTAGGGAGGCATTGCTGCAAATCAAACGCATATACTTTTGTGTTTGAGTTTTCTCTGGCCAAAACTTTATCTTGTCTCTTGCAGCTATATGCCCCATCAGGGTGTTCTTTTCTTCAGGGGTCTGGGTAATCGATATTTTAGCAGCATATTTATCGTAAGTTCCACAGATATCTAGCTTAGGACTCTTTATTTTTAGATAAGGTTGTCGAAAAACCTGAGAGTACTTTGATAAACTGACTGGAGTGTCCACTTCGGAACAATAAAGCTCGTACATCTTTGTTAGAGTAAGGTCAGGCTGCAAATATTTCTTGGTCGTGAAGCGCTTGCACTAATGGCTCTCATAAGTTGGAAATCTATTTATTTGATTTCTTATCTCATCAAGTTTACTCAACGGAAGTTTATTAGAAGGTGTTGATGAACCTCTTTTGTCCAGCAAATCTAGACCATCCGATTTAATGTTTTTTGCAATTACGCTTCTAATAAATGAATTTGTTTCACCGAAACAATCTAAGAAACATTTTTTGCAAACTTTTATTTTTTCTTATGCAAATTCAATTGAATAATCAATAGAAATTTGCCTATCTTTGTACACAGTATTTGATTTCTTGGGTTTCGTTGAGGCCTTATCTTTTACGATGATCAATGAGTTCATGAACAGAAATCGTGCGTTGTAGCTCCCAACAGTCCAGTATTTTTCAAAAACGAGTTCTTGTTTTTCATCAGAAATTTTGTCCTTGCATTCGTTTCGACATAAAAAAAATAAATTTTGTGATGCAACAGCTCGGAGTGAACCAGGACCTAGTGACTTACAACTCTCAACTATTCCTGGATGCGTGTTACCAGGAACGGAGGGGACCTACAATCTTCTGCCGATTCCGAACGGCTAATGAGCGGCACTTTTCATGACAAGAGATACTTTTGGAGAATTTGTCAATTCCTGGCAAGTGGCAGTACACCCCTTAAAAAAACTTTCTTGCAGCAGCTGAGAATCGAACTCGAGGCCTTCCGCATGACAGTCCAACGCACTAACCATTATGCCATGGGATACTTCGTTTCGACATGAAGACAAGTATTTTAGTTTCCTTCCTCCGACAGCTTTTCCAGTTTTCGACTTATAAGGCGAGCCCTTATTTCGTTGACGCTGTTGTAGTTTTTCAGAATTTTTATTATCATAGCATTCTTTGGTAACATTGTCAACATCTGAAGGCTGATGTGATGGAACTTGAAGCTCAATAGGCGGGGTGTCTGGAACACTATTGATAGTAGTTATTCCTATCTGCTCGGGGATCTGACGGCGAGGGGATAAAGTAGTCATAAACGGGTTCATTGACAGTTTCATTGGCAGTTGTGTCTCGAAGGCATTCATTGAGAAGAGCGTTTTCAAACTCGGAAAGAGTAAAATTTTGTTGGTCTATCAATAAAAATACACGTAATAATGTGAATCCGAAACAAAACTACATTAATTATGCTAATAACAAGAAGAAACGCAAATAAAAAAGGAATGCAATATTTGGCACTTTGGAGATGCGATTTAAGAAACAAAATTGTTTTGTTGGATACCTTTTAAGAGCCAGTAGATTTCGTATCTGAATATAGACATTTTGAACTAAGGTAACATTATATTGTATCCCTTGAGAAATATGTTATTCTAAGGCTTTGCTTCACAATATATTAAAAGTTTCAGTTAAGATATTTAGAACCTGCATATTTGACATAAAATAAAAACAAATAATTATTTTGATAAAAAAAAACGAATGCCGGTTATTTTAACTGGAACTTAACAGAAGATTATGAAGCAAATGCTAAGTTTAACATCAAACAGAAAACAAAATTAAACTTACCAACAATCTTCTCTGATGCATTTATAGTTGTTATATTTTTGTTTTCAAACTTTGTATCCTCTTTAGTAATGGCTAGTGCCAACATTTTACCTGCCCGAGTTTTTATTATTTCACAAATGAGGTTTTTAATATATGTATATTTAACACTTTTTATATTTAATACAAATTTTTTATACAGGTAATTAACAATAGGAACGATTATCAATGTTTGTTATTATTTCCATTAAATAATTTAGGCTCACTGTAACAACTCAAACTTTTTAGGAAAATCGCATACGCTCGTTCACCGACTGCATGAAAACCTTATACAAATACAGCACAACTACCTAAAGCAGCAGATATTTGCTTGGAGAATAAACGAGTAAGTGCAGTTATTTCATACGAAATGTTTGAAACAAAAAAGGGAAAAATGACAATTGAGGTGAATCCAAGGGGTAGACTTTGCAATGCGTTTTTTTAATGAGGTATCCCCAAGGCCAAGACGCCTTTTCCTTAATAATACTTATATCTAATTAAAATAAATATGATTTTTATTAAAAACTAAGAAATCAAAAATGTATCACAAAAATAAAAATAACTAAAGAATACAAAAATAATTGTAAACTAAAGTCAAAAAATATATCACAAATAAATAATTAACCCATTAATTATTGTTGAATTCAAAGTTTTATACTCATATTTACATATTTATTCAGTGTAGGAAATAATAATAAAATTATTACTTTAATAAAAATAAATGGAACCGAACTTATTGCAATAGATTAACTTTTCTGGCTTTTGTTTTAGCAAACTCAGTTAACAGATCATCATAACCTATAATGACTTAACGAGCTCTTTTTCTATAGCCATGATTGACAAGTCAACTAATCTTTCTTGAGTCATTGTGGTTCTCAAGTAGGTTTTTATTAATTTTAATTTCGAAAAACTACGTTCCGCTGATGCTACCGTTACTGGCAAAGTATTTAATATATGAAGTGCTATTACTGCATTGAGAAGAAGGTTTTCAAAGTTTGATTTATAAATATAGTTAAGGACTTCAAATGCTTCTCAATATAGATTCCCTATCCTTTCTTTTGTTTTAAGTTTTTTTATATCACAATAGACAAAATAATGAAGTTTAAATGATCGATGCATCCACAATTAATAAAAAAAACTAATTCATCTTATGTTACCTTCCATTTCGCTGGCTTTTTTCCGGCTTCTTCAGGGTTTTTTTTTTTTTGTTTTTATTTATCTAAAACAACCAGTAATACAATATTATTTGGATAAATAAAAACAAAAAACCCCTGAAGAAGCCGGAAAAAAGCCAGCGAAACGTAGGGTAAAATAAGATGAATTAGTTTTTTTATTAATTGCATCCACTTCATCGATCATTTAAGCCCAAATAAATACATATAATATTAAAATTTAATACATGATCAAATATAACAAAACTTAAAATAATGAAGCAATTAGATTAGACAAAAAATCCCTTTTCTTAAATGTAAACAATAACTGGAGAGAATAAAAAAATAGAGAAAAGGAGAAATTGAATAAAACAGATTCACTCATTAACGACAAACCTCAACATTACTACATTAGTCATCGCATCATCATCACTCATTATTTCCATATTTCAACCCTTTGTCTCATCTCGACACACGAGCACGAGCGACACGACATGACAGTGATAAAATTTCACTCATAAAGAGAGGCCAGTGCCAAACTAAAACATAGTACAAAAAACACTCAACCGGAAGAGTTTAAATTTATAGACGCAATTTTTAATTTTGCGCGCTGTTATGTCAATTAGTATGAATTTTTACCCTTAGAATTTCTGTTTGAGTAACATTGCTGATTTCGATTTCATATAGATGAACTGACATCTTGTGCATGTTATCAACATGCAAGCTGTTAATTGTCTGTATTTGCTGTTTAAATTTTGTTTTTATGTTACACCGTATTGGTAAGGGATGAAAATAAAATAAATGCTTTCACTTATACACGCGATGGTGAGTGTGAAGAATAACGTCAACAGATTGATAATATATTGATAAAGGAAAAATAGCAAATAGGTAGGTAAGGTATCTGTTGTTAAGCGAACAAAATCGTACACTTTGTAAAGATTTTGTGATGTAGTTTTTTTTTTCTTTGAGAGTGTGGATGTGAATAGGAAGGTAAACATCGACTTATTTTTGGAATAGTAGATTTATGTATATATGTATGTATCAGGCACGAGGCGTGATTTTTTCGATAGCGGAAGCACTGAACATAAAACCAAAAATGAAAGACCTTTAAGATCCAACCTTTTAAATTCCACTTTATGGTAATACACATAAAATAATATAGGTACATATGTAAATAATATATTACAGTAAACTCTTATAAAAAAAAGCTTGATGCCTTGCGCAAAGATTTATCCTTTTTCTTTTAAGGCAAATTTATCTAAGTACGATTTGATAAGAACTAAGCTACGAGTAGATAACCTTTCTTGTCCACATTTATTTCTAAAAAAATA
This sequence comes from Philhelius festivus, assembly GCA_963931855.1. Lineage (NCBI taxonomy): Eukaryota > Metazoa > Arthropoda > Insecta > Diptera > Syrphidae > Philhelius > Philhelius festivus. The sequence continues at coordinate 131,788,216 of OZ007556.1, read as the reverse complement.
TTTAATTCTCTTAAAACATGAATATGATCTCTCTACAGATGCCATTAGTACGGGATATTAAAAATCTAAAGATTCCTTGAAGTGTTTTTTTTTTATTTAAAATTCTCATAATTGAAAATAACCTTTAGTTATATTTCTACTGGAATGTCAAGAAACCTCAGATATGAATATTAGAAATACTATTTTTGACCACTTTTTTTTTAAATAACAAAAAATAAAAAGAAAACAGGTGGATTGTATTTATCGCCACGAAAATAATAAAAAAACTACAACCTTTTAAATTCCTATTTGTTTGTTTTCTGATAGTTATGAATTGCACCTAAATTTGCACACACACTTTTCTACCCCTTTTGTCCATGAAATTAAACTCATTATCAGTTTGAGACAATAAGCAACTCAATAAATACATCTTTGTTTTTCTATCTATCTCTTGTAGGAAATTCTCGTAATGCATTCACTCAACTCATTCTTCACACATTGGGCAAAAGGCAACACACGAGACAAAATTATTTTGACTTTGGGTTGAGATCTAAGTTATGTATGCGAAATAATGGAATGCCCAGCTGTTGTGCATAATATTGTTTGAGAATCATTGTTGTTTGAGCATTTCGTGAATATTGGTGAGTGATGTTGTAGGTATAATTTTCAGTTGACTTGGAGTGGAAGGGTATTTTGAAATTGAGTTATGGAGGCGATAATAAGGAATGCATAGCTGTTAAGCATTTTAGCAAGAACTTTCATGAGATTGAGCATTATAAATAATGGAGTGATGTTGAGCATTCTCAGTTGGTTTGCAGTGTGGCATTTTAAGTTGTAATAACCAGAGAGATCTTGATTTCCTTAATTAATTTTAGTAAAAGATGATAATGTTGTCATAATGATGTTGGAATGTAATTTACAGAGTAAATGAAGATTCATTAATAGATATCTACAAATAATATAATAAAAATAAAAAGAGGCTGGGTGCGACCCACACTGATAACTTCCCATTTGTGGCCTTGAAAACTTTATATTTAGTTTTTTTCAAATAACCAAATTTTCAGCGAAACAAACTTTAGCTGTAAAATTCAAACAAACATTATTTAAGGATTGAAAAGCATTTTACGTAGTAGATGGAAGATCGAAGTAAATGGTTTCATAGTGTAATTATTGTTGCGGTTTTTCCGGATTGAAAGGCTGTGATCTGCACTGGATATACAATGACTCCTGTTTTAAAAATCGATGATGCATGTGGCATACTATGATATTAGGAAATTTGATTTGTTTTGTTGATGATGAGGATACTAAGTCACTCATTTTATGTTTTTTTACAGAAAATGTGTTTAACTAATTTTAAACTTTTCTATTTAAAATGTTAAATTTCTTGTAATAATTACGTAGGTTGGTAGGTACATATTATATACTGAATTATAGATTTCCGTGTTTTTTAATATATCTGTGTTTTTACACCTAAGAAAACCTTGAGTAGAATTTTACATCTTTTTCATGGACAAAAAGATAAAAACATATTGTGACGTTTTCTTCAATTTTACCATAGCTATTAATGGAATTTGAATATGTGAGACTTGGGTACAACTGAACAACCTTATTCAAATACGTATGTACAGTACATACATACATTCTTCTAAAAAGTTGATAGTAAAATTATAAAATTATGTATTATATTATAGAAATTACTTTATTATTTCGGTTCAAAACATTTTAATTGAAAAAAATTTAAAAACAAAATATTCAAATATAAAAGATATGGTTTGGTTATTGATGGAAGGGTATTACAAAATATATCCGCTCTAAAACTAGATATATGTCAAATATAAACCATTTGTTAGAAATTGTATTATGTATAAAATTAAATAATGGCAAAGTCAATATCATTAATCGTTCCCAAGATATTCTAGTCGAAAAATAAATATTACCACTTTTTAGTAAATTTTTTTTATATTTTTGCTAAAACTGTCAATTCGATACTTGTCAAAATTTAACCATATGTTAATAATTGTATTATGTCGATACCTTCCCGTAAGAATGTACTAATGGACACTTTTTTCGAAAATGACTTTTTGATGAGGAAATATACTATATGTTAAGGGCCACGTTTTGGCCTGGGTTTCGCCAACCTATTATGCATGAAAAGGAAACTAGAGTACAAATAAAAAAATTTATCAACTGCCATGTTTTCTCATTAAAATAATGTTGCCCCCTGAAATTTGTATTATCCGCCAAAAAAATTATGTTAAGCGACATTAATAAAGATCTCATTGTCGTGAGCAATAAAAAATTTTGTTAGATGTCACTTAGTTTAACCAAAATTGTCTCTTAGCACACTATGATTGAACTAGAACTTTCTTCGTTTTTTTTTCGTTTCCTGAACAATTTTAGAAATGTCGCTTAGTATACATTCTTACGGGAAGGTATCGATGTATAAAACAACATACTTTAGAAGGCACTATTGGTGTTCATTCCCAACAAATTCGACTTGAAATACTATTTTAACTAGTTTTCACTAGAATTTTTATTAGTTTTTTTATTTAAAACAAAAACTATTACTTCAATATTTGTCAAAATTTTACCAATTGTACAAAATTATACTATGTATAAAATAAACTAAATTAGAAGTCAATATCACTACTAGTTCTCGAGAAATTTGAGTCGAAAAACAATTTTTACCAATTTTCAATAGAATTTTATATAGTTTTTTATTTTTTGCAAAAAAACTATAAACTGATTTTTTTTGAAATTTTCACCAGTTGTCAAACACATTATTTTTCGTAAAATAAAATTATTTTGAGTTTCAAATTGTTTTCCGTTCTTAGAATATCTGGGTTATGAAATTTTTTTTTTCAGTTTTTTTTATTTAAAAAAATAACGGTAAGTTCATTTGTTTCCAAATTCATACCAAATCTGTATGATCTTATAGTGAGTACATTAAATTTTATTTGAAATCAATAGCATTATTTTTTCGTGAGATATTTGAAACTAACCAAAATTTTTACTTTTTTTATAAACCGTTATAGTGAAAAAACTAATCACTGAATTTTAATAAACGCCCTTTCAGCCTCTTTCGAAGTTATTATCTATTAAACAAAACTTATTTGAAGTCGATATCTTTACTCGTTCTTGAGATATCGACGACGAAAAATGGTACGAGAACGTACGGACGTACGAACGTACGAACGTACGAACGTACGTACACACACACACACAGACATCTCTCTAAAAATGATTGATATAGCCTCTAGGGACCTTGAAACGTCGAGAAATGTCAAAAATTCCAATTTGACAAATCGAACCGATTACAATAACTCCCTATGGGAAGTTAATAATACAATTTGGAATTTTGAATTTAATTCCTTGCTAGGTATACGATTTCTTCAAATGGTTCAACGGAAGCACTCATTCCACTCAATATATGGACGCTTCGTCCCTGGTATGTATGTATATCTGTCTTTAAATTCAGAATTAGCTGTTAGTTATATAATGAATATCAATATTGGTGTGAGCTATAAAAAGAAATGAGAATTAAACAAGAAGGTAAGGTAGTGGTTACGAGGTAGTGTCTTTTTTAAAGCTTGCTCAAGGCGCCCCTTGGGTTCAGCGCCCTGTGCATTTGCACAGCTTGCACGTATAGCTTGTCCGGCCCTGGTGATGATTTCTTATTATGAAAAAAACAACCTATAAGTACAGTTAGGTCTAGGCACTTTGTTCTTTATTAAAATGGAAAAATGCACAAGTAGACATGTTCTTACATGAATGAATTAAAGAAATTCGGCAGAAAAGCCTAAGTAGACATGTGCTTTCAGGAATGAAAAAACTTAGGAAAAAAAGCATAAGTTGACTTATGCCTGTGAACTTCCGAATAATGAAATTGCTTTAATGACATATGTATATAAAGTATTTCGGTTTTTGGAATATTTCTGACTTGTATTGTTTTTTCTTTTGCTAATTTGGAATTTCCGGATTTATGTTTTTTTTTTCAAAGGGCTATATCTTCGTAACTGACAAAGATATCAAAATGAACTATGATATCACAGACTGAAGCACCAAGAAAATGGAAAAAAATTGCATCATTAACTCAATTTGAGCATAAGTCGACTTATGCTGTTATGGGTTATTGCCACAGATGTGAAATTGAGTGCAAAAGAGGACATTTAAAATCAGGATAGTTAATGAAATCAAGTCGTCGAGACCTTCTATGTGCGCACATCGTTGGATTATCGAGAAAGAGGTAACTAAATTTTTTCTTCAATGAATTCTTGATAAAATTCCTATCAAGCAAGCACTCACATTTTTTTAAAAATCATAGTTTTTTTTGCATTGTGTCAGTCATAATTTTTAACTTAGTTATTATTTTGAATTCATTACTTTTCTTTAATTTAATTTTGGTTTTAGTTTCATTTTATCTCGTGTTAATAATTTGTTTTGTTTGTTTCTTCACATTTAAGATTTAACTTTGATTTTGATTGAATTTATAACAATTCAAAAAATATATATTCTTTAGTAAATATTTAATATTGTTGTTCAATTGAAAATATGTTTTATTATGATGGTGAGCTAAATTGGTGAAATGGGAAGGTGGTAGCAAAAGTTAAGAAGGGTAAAGCCATGGGATAGATCGTTATTTTGGGGCTATACTATAAGATTTTTAGATTTTAGATTAGATTTTATTCATTAAATTCTTACATTTCTAACAATGTTTTGCTTATAAATACTGAATAACTATAGAGCATGGCAGAAATGCCGTCAGCCCGAGTGGTTGCTGCTTTATAATGTTAAAGTTTTCACATTTAAAGTTTAATTTATCTTTATTAAAGTGATATTTTTTGGTTTATTATTATTTTAAAATGAAAGGACTTTTAGTTAAGTTAAAACGAAATTAATATAATGGATTGATAATTTTTTTGTTTATTATTATTTTTAAAACAAAAGGACTTTTAGTTTAGTTAAAACGAATTTAATATAATAGCTTGAATTTAATTTTTTTTATACATTTTGAAAAAGGAATATAAACAATTTTTGTGACTTTTAGTTTAGTCAAAACAAAGAAACTAGAAGCACTCATTAATAATTTTATTTCTATAAGATGAAGCTTCAGCATAATATTGTGTGAGCCGAATCCAATTTTGACCATTAAGCAAGTTGCACACATCTACTTTCCCTATGGTATTTCTATTAAAATATGCCCTTCTTAATTCCTTTAAGATTGGATATGTTCCAAGAAAGTGACCAATATCATCTCGCTCGCGTAAATTACATAAACTGCAAATGTGGCTTAAATCTGCTCTGTGTGGCATATAGTTTAGATGTAAGAGCTCCCCTCTTATCTTAACTATGATACCTATTACACTGCACGACAAGCTTGAATGAAAATAATTCGATTCGTTTAGATTGTAGTTCAATTTGGAGTAAAACAATCGTTCTGTTGAGGCTCTAGCACGTTCTATAAATGAGTACCTCTCATTTTCATCTATGGTTTGAATAGTTTCATAAAGCATATTTTTTATCTGTCTTACGTCTTTTCCCTCTATGTTGAAGGTGTTCCCACAATCCGCAGCAAGTTTTCGCCAATCCTCGAACCACATCTTTTTATACGTAACTGCATACATCCAGAGTGGTTTCGGTAACCTTGCGTCTTCCATACCCATTATCTTTATGATGTAGTCTGCGTTCATTTTCAACGATGTTATAAAAAGTGTTGGCAAACCGGTTTCCAGATAGTACATGTATTTGGCAGTGTTTATTGGCAAAAAGAATGATTTCCTCAGAAAGAAAGTCAACAGATTGTCTACTACATCATATTTTTGAAGTCCCCACACTTGTGCTCCATACAGAAGAACCGATCTCGCAGTAGCATTAAAAACCTGGAACTTCGCATTCATTGAAACATGTTTGTTGTTAAATATTTTCTTCCAATTAATGCATATAGCAGACTTAGCCAACGCAACCTTTCCTTTAAGATGTGTTTCCATATTTAAATTGTACGTTAATTCTAAGCCCAGGTAGGTATATGTTTTTACTACTTCTAAGTTTATTTCGTTGAAGTTCCAGTTTTCACCCCTCGAAACTCTCCCACTTCCATTTTGAAATATCATCACTTTAGTCTTTAGCGTGTTTACCTCTAAGCTCCAAACCTTGCAATATTCTGCTAATCTGTTTATCATCATTTGTAAAGACATTGGTGACTCAGCAAATATAACAATATCGTCAGCATACATTATGACTTTTATCAGCATGTCACCAAATCTTACCCCAGAAGGCAGATATTCAGTCAGGTCATCGATAAATAGCGCAAAGAGCAAAGGACTTAAATTGCAACCTTGTCTAACTCCTCAATTGACTTCTAGTTTCTTTGATATATTTTGTCAATCAAATACGTACGCCTCTGTCTGTTGATAGAGTTTTTCAAAAGCTCTTACAAATTTATACGAAATTCCCAGGTTATAAAGTTTGTAAAAAAGGGCCCTTCGGTCGATAGTGTCGAATGCTGCCTTGAAGTCTACAAAACAGGCATACAGTTTTTTATTATCTTAATTATCTTAATCCGTGCCAAACTACACAAAACAAAAATATTGTCTGACGTGGAATATCCTTTTCGAAAACCTGATTGGAACTCACTAAGCTTATTGTTCATTTCAACCCATCTTGTAAGTCTACAACAAAGTAGCGAAGTGTAGATTTTTTTGTGCTGCGTTCAGGAAGGAAATGCCCCTATAATTATTTGGATCTAGACGATCACCTTTCTTGAGAATAGGCCAAATTAGAGCTTTGTAGAAGTATTTCGGATGGACACCAAACGTATATATAATGTTAAGAGCTTCGGATAGCTTTTCTCTGAAGAGAATTGAATTGTACTTATAAAATTCACACGGGATACCGTTAGTTCCTGCGACTTTTCCATCTTTAACACCATTCAAAACTAGCTCTACTTCATGCCTTGTAATTTTGGAGTCTAAAATTTCATTCTGCAATAAGGGTGTCGCGTAACTTGAGCATATAGGGTCAACAGTATAGTCTAACAGTCTTGAGAAATGCTCATATAGAACATCTAAATTAATTTCAATACCAGTTTTTGAAAATTCATTTCCGTTGACTTTCCTTGTCAATGTCCAAAATTCTTTAGAATCTCTGCATTGACCCAAAGACATCGCTAAGCTTTCCTCGTGTTTTCTTTTCTTTTCTAAGCAACAAAGTTCGAAATTTTTATTCGCTTCGACATAGGATGTTTTTAGACTTTGAATATTAAATTTCCTCAGCAACTTCAGCTCATAGGTATCATACCATTTATTTTTACTCTTCAAGCAAGAAGTTTGATGCAAGAAGGTTGCAGCATCACTAATGATATGTTCCAGGTCAAGCAAGGGGAAGTATCTCAACATCATGTTTGATTCTTTATATTGTATGCTACTATTTACTTTTGATTGAAAATCTGTTACACATTTATCATTCCATGTTAAGGCCTTGTAGCTTTTATTGTTATCCTTTGATAATTCTTTAAAGCCATCAAATTCAATTTTTATTATAATTGGTAGATGGTCCGATAAATTGATGTTTTCGACCCGAAAATCTTTAATAACGGTGTAACAATCTCCACCTACAAGACAATAATCTATTGTTGAACTTCCCTGCTTTCCTATAAATGTTAACTCCCCTTCCAGATCTCCAAAAGAACATCCATTGAATACGCTTAATCCGAAGTCATTACAGAGCTCCAACATTTTATTTCCCTCAGAGTTGATTTTTTGGTCTTTCGCCTTTCTTCGTTGAATTCCCTGATTACTCATTGGTTCCTTGTTTGCTGTTCTGGCATTTAAATCACCCACTACTATGAAATCATGTGTTTTAATCGAGCAAAGCATATCATAAAAAATATTATAATCATGTTGCCATTTAGTGCAGTTTAAATATATTGGAATAATAAACATTTTCTTTTGATTATTTTTAATTTCAATATAAAAAAGTTCGTTCATTTGGTTTACTTCGTAATCAATTTTGAGATTTTTTTTAATTGCCAAAAGCGTACCACCACTTTACTATACTACACTATAAATAAGGAGAGAGTATAGCGAAGAGGTGGGGCAGCAATGTCTCACTATAGGATAAGGGTTGCCACGTAGTTATTTTATTAAAATATTTAAGACGACGTAACATCTGTCGTGTTTTATGGAATTTATGTTTGGAATTGATTTTCTGGCACGAAATATTTGAGTGAACAAAAAATAGTTGCAGCAATACCCCACCCAAATGAGCTACGCTGAGGGTAAAAGAATGTGCCAGAGCTGCAAACTATGGGAACTACCACTTCATCTCACTGTTCATTACAGACAGTCTAAATACTTTTCAGTTTTAGATCTCGAGTCAGGTTTCCACCAAATCCTCATAAGTAAGGACGATAGGGAAAAGACAGCATTTTGGGTTAACGGAGGTTTATTTCTTTAATTCGTTAAAATCTAACGTTAACAATATTAAAATAGTTCTTATAATCTAATATCATAATTTACATTTATTATTCAATATTGTTGAAAAACATAAGTTTAAATTTTTTACATTTTATGTTATCATTTACAGATTCTAAACAAATTTGAAATTCGTTATAAATTGTTATTAATTGATTGAAGGGGCTACATACACCATAGTTTGATCTGCTAAATATTTGAATAATAGGTTGCTGTCGCCTTAAACATGAACGGCTGAAACTGAAATTTAATTTACTTAGAACTGACGGCAATGATATCGACACATTAATAATCCAAACAATAAAACAAAATTGTATAAACTTTCTGTGGTTAGTCAAAGAAGGAAGGCTGATCAAAGCTAGTCTTTGAGAATAAGGGGGAAGTAGATTTTCCCTTGACCATGGAAGAGACCGAAGACAGAAACGCAGAAACCTTTTTTGGATCGCTTCAATTCTTGTAACATGTGTTGAGTAATAAGGTGACCATACCACACAGCCGTATTCTAGAATTGGTCTAGCAAACGAAATAAATAGAAGTTTAAGAACATAAGGGTCCTGAAAATCATGACCGAATCTTTTAATGAATCCAAGAACCCTATTGGCTTTTTTAATTATATAATTTAAATGATCATTAAATGCTAATTGGGGATCTAGAATAATACCTAAATCAGAAAACATAGTAACCTTACATAACGGACAAGAATCAAACGTATAGTTGTACAAACACGGAAATTTTTTACGTGTAAAACTCATGGTTTTACATTTGTCAACATTTAAAACAAGACGGTTTTTGTTGCACCATTCCCTAAACATTGTTAAGTCATCTTGTAGTAATAAACAGTCAGAGGAGGATTTTATACTTTTGAAAAGCTTAATGTCATCAGCATAAACAAGGACAGACGAGTTTTTTAAGTTTGAAACCAAGTCATTAATAAATAAAACAAATAAAATACTTAGGACCTAAGTGGCTGCCCTGAGGGACGCCAGAATTGACAACAAATTGACTTGAACTTTCATTACGAAACAAGACAGAAGAACGACAATTTTTTAAGTATGAAGAAATCCAATTTATAAAATTGTTGTTAAATCCTAGATGGTTTAATTTTAAAATTAGTGTATTGTGACATAACTTGTCAAAGGCTTTACTAAAGTCAGTAAATACACAATCAACTTGCCCGCGTTTTTCAAAAACATCTAGACAAAAGGAAACGAAGTTAAATAAATTAGTAACAGTGGATCTCTTTTTGACAAAGCCATGCTGGCTATCACAAATAATAGAACTACAATGAAAAGAAAGAACATTACTCACAACTGACTCAAACAGTTTAGGTATCACAGATAGTTTAGCAATGGGTCTATAGTTCATTGTTTCATGCTTTGGACCTTGGTAAATACGAATTTGTAAGGATGCCATTCTAGTCCAATCAAATTAGTATTTTATATCTACAAAAAATACTGCGTCGAATTTTTTTTTTTTTGTTTCTTAAAGAGTACCTACTGGAGAGCATTGTATATATATTTTTATAGTACTATCATGAATAGGAACGCGACTAGGCGAACCAAGCGGCACCATAATTACTAAATTAGCAGAGGTGCCTATGGCAGAGTTTTAACAGATAGACATTTAATACATGACAGTGACAGCAATAGGAATACTGTATATAAAGTAGGAGAACAAAGGCACATACTATGTACATTGGAGTAGAATGTAGGTGTGTGTGGGGATTTGGTAGTTGTTATTTTCTGTAGGCAAATATTTTCAAGGTCAATACTTTCAATACTTTTTTGGCGATTACGTATTTTTTGGGATAGAAGAAAATTATTTTTGTGCATATTGTCGTCTGAGTTATATCTTGTTCAAAAGAGCATTTTTGGCGAAATTTAGTTAGAAATGCAGTTTTTATAAATCAAACATGCTCTTTCGAATGGCGTACTCCATTTCTTTCTATCTCTTAGTTTTTAAGTTATGAAGAACTATTATGTTCAATTAACCACTTTATTAAACATTTGAGATCGACTACAGCTAAACGGCTCGGCCGATTTTCTTCAAACTTGGTAGATGTTTTTTTCTTTGGAATTTTTTTCGAAATTTCATAAATATTTTTTTTTCTCAAAAACTGTCCCATAGATTAAAAAAAAAACAAAAAATTTCATTTAGTTAAAGCTAGGCATTGTATATATATATACAATGAGCTAGGTAATGGTTGAAAAAAATTTTACAAAAAATTGTTATTTTTGGTACCCCCCTTGGGACCATTTTTTTGTTTTCGATTTTCTCAAAAACTGTACGACGGATTTTGATCATTTTTTTTTTGCTAAAGGTCCCTAATAGTTTGAATATTATTGTGTATTCAAATTTTCAAAAAATTATTTTTCGGATTTTTAAAAAAAATTTCAAATTTTTTTTTTTGAAAACTCAATATTTCGAAAACCCCATGCTCGATTTTTTTCAAACTTGATGAATAAAAGTTTTTTAATATAATCTACATAATATGAGAAAAAAAATGTATTTTACCTAAAAATAACGGTATCCTCCAAGAACAAAAATTATAATTCGTGTTGTTTTCTTAAAAATATAAGCTTTTATATACAAAAATTAATAAAAAGAAACAAATTTCAGCCTCGGAACAGTTTTCGAGAAAAATGCGATTTTCGAAAACCCTTTTTTGAAAAAATATCAAGTAACTTACGAAAAAAAAAAAATATTTTCACGAGTATACAAATTTTCCTTTTTCCAAAAAATGTTCATACTTTTTTGAAAATTTTATTATTATCAAAAGTCTCATATATTTATAATATTTTTTTTTAATTTTTGGAAAAAAAGTCATTCTTTTTGGAAAATTCGATATCTCAAAAACCGGTGCAATGTTTTTTTTCGAAATTTAATTTCCATTCGTACAGTAATAAAACTTAAAGCTAGCGCACGATTTGAGGAGATTTTACTTAAAAACAATATTTTTTTGTTCCACGCTTAAAATAAGTTTTAAGCGTTTTCGCGTTTTTCGTTTCATACGTGGATTGAAAGGCACTCCCTAGATCACGAATATGCAATTTTTAATTCTGCAGGATGAATAGTTTGGCTAGAAATCGCGTTTGAAAATGTCAACTTTGAGGGGTCTACGAGGCTCCGTTTAGCCGCAAATCGCGTTTAAAGATAAAAATTCGTTTTTCGATATCATTTTTTCAAATTTTGACATTGACAATTTTCTCATTATCGAAATAGGGATTTTTTATAGAGATGCTTCCAATAAGTTTAAAAAAAATTGCATCTCAAAGTTTTGAAAAAGTTTTTTTTTAATTTTTGAAAAAAAAAAATGTTTTTTTTTTCTTGGAAAATTCGATTTCTCAAAAACGGCTCAATATTTTATTTCGAAACTTAATTTCATTCGTACAATAATAAAAACTAAGGTTGGCGTACCAAATTTTTTTTATTTTATTTTCACTTACAAAATTATGTAGGTAATTGCAAGTTTTGCATGTGGAAAAAATTTAACTCGAGATTTTGATCTATGTACCTATCAACGCATAACAATAATTTTTCGTTTTTGTACCTAATCAAAATTATTATTTTAATTTCATACAATTTTCTATGGGTAGTACCTACATACTATGCAAAAGCTATTTTCTTTAATAAAAATATAGGTACATACGTACCTATAAGATTTTCTTAAAGAAATAGTTTTCTAACTGTGTATGTACATATCTATATTAATTACAAAAAAATTCAATTGCCACTATCTAACTACCCACTGCAAATAATTATTATAAAATTATTATTATAAAATTACGAAATAAAGCCAATTTGAAATTATTTAGTTTTCAAAAGCGAAATAAAACCATTTGAGTTTATTAAGTTCAAATTCCTCTAGATCTTATTACAAAGTCCATAAAATGGCAACCTCTGTAATTAATCGTATCAGAATTTAAACAAACTAGATTGCATGAGCAATGAAACAAAATTCACAAAAACTCTCATACACTCTCAATACTATTTGCTTGTATTCATCTCGCGCATGGCATATAAAACTTTATATACCTACCTACAATTGATTCTGACAGCAAAAAGAAACGCAGATAATATTTTCTCCCTTACCGTCTTTATTGTTGTCAGAATAAATATATATCTACCTCGTTTCTTTTTTTGCTTATATTTTCTCCTTCCACGTCAACTCTGTACTGCTTAACATACCCACACTTACGATTTTGCGGCACAATAAGTTAACTTAAAATCGTGTTCCATAAGAGTACTATTAAAATATATATACAAAGTGGAGAGTGTAAAACCAAAAAGTTCGAACAAAAAGCGCCCATGCGTATGCGTTGTCCGCCATTTTGAAAAAGGCTTTGGAAAGCGTGAACTCGATTTTCTCGGCTCCTATCATATATAGAGCTGTATTTTTTTTTAGGTTTGTACGTTAAAATATCTTCTTTAACTTTTGTTGAGAACAAAATTTGAAACCTCTCCAAAAAAAGTTAACGACGAAAAACTGTCGAGATTTTGAAGTGAAAAATGGTTTTTAACGTTTATCTCGCCTCATGTTCATCTGATCGAAAAAATACTTTATTTCCTACATTTTGGTATATTTAAATTTTATGTGCGACAAAAACTGTAGGAAATATAACCTGTCAAAATGGCCAATATCCTGCGAAAATTAAAAAAAAAAAAGAAATTTACTCACATTTGAAAATTTTCAAATTTGATTATGTTCGTTATGAAATTTAAAGAAACAGTTCAAACTCTTTTCCACAACACCACCGAGGTATAATCCAGATCCAACGATGTTGATAGCAACGTTTTGGGAGCAGCCGGAGAAAAAGTTTTTATTGCGTTGTTCAATGGGAAGGAAAATGAGTCACTGGATTCTTTGCGATATAGCGACTTTGTTAAAACGTCAAAAAAACTAAGTTTAATCTATCTTCATTACCTCCTAGTGCAACAGCTGCTCGGCAACACACATTCCGTACCTACCATCAAGTACAGACTTGGATCGATGTTTACCATGACCCACTAAAATGGGGTTGGAAAAGAACTCCGAGAGGATTAGAGCCAGTTACAACCACTCAGGATCCAGCTCCACAAAGTACATATATTGCAAACTATACCCTGCAAATGCAAGGGCCAGTGTGGCCAAGCTTGTGGCTATCGGAAAACTGGTCTGAATTGTTCCTTATTATGTTTCTACTGCAGTGGAAAAACATGCGAGAATATTCCTACCTTGCAAAATTTACTGGAAGATGAAGACGCATGTGAAGACTTTTCCTCACCTGAAAACATTGAAGAAACTACCATTGACGACCCCAGCCTAGCCCCCAAAAAAAAAGGAGATAAGAACGACATGAAAAAACTATGCCACATTGACCTATCGATAGGCTGATATAGAAACGAAAACGATTTAATCGTGGATTATACCTCCTGGGGACACCACATTAAAAAAACGCGCCGTAACTCTACCTCGGTGGTGGTGTGGAAAAGAGTTTGAACTTTTTTTTAAAATTTCATAATGAACATAATCAAATTTGAAAATTTTCAAACGTGAGTAAATTTTTTTTTGTTTTTAATTTTCGCAGGATATTGGCCATTTTAACAGGTTATATTTCCTAAAGTTTTTGTCACACATAAAATTTAAATATACCAAAATGTAGGAAATAAAGTGATCTATAAAAAACAACTTAAGAATTTTTTCGATAAGATGAACATGAGGCGAGATAAACGTTAAAAACCATTTTTCACTTCAAAATCTCGACAGTTTTTCGTCGATAACTTTTTTCTGGAAAGAGGTTTCAAATTTTTTTCTGAACAAAAATTAAAGAAGATATTTTAACGTACAAACCTAAAAAAAATACAGCTCTATATGATAGGAGCCGAGAAAATCGAGTTCAAGCTTTCCAAAGCCTTTTTCAAAATGGCGGACAACGCATGGGCGTTTTTTGTTCGAACTTTTTGGTTTTACACTCTCCAGTAGGTACTCTTTAAGAAACAAAAAAAAAAAATTCGACGCAGTATTTTTTGTAGATATTTCGAATTAATTAATTTAATTTGACTGGACTATTCGGATTAAAGAATGTACCATCCATATTTCAACGTTGTTTAGACGACATACTCAGAGAATTCATAGATAAATTCGTATGCATATGTCTACATTGATGACGTTTTGATATTCCGTAAATCTAAAGCAGAACATATAGAACATATAAGAGTAGTTATGCAAGCATTAAAACAAGCCACATTGAAAGTAAGCAATGAAAAAAGTAAATTCTTTCAAGATAGTGTAGAATATGTTAGGAGCTAGGTTTCCACGGGGAATTTGTCGATACCTTTGCAAAGGGCGGTGGCACGCTTGTGGTTGCACGGCTGCAGCTCGTCAGATGGGCAGGGCCGGACAAGCTATACGTGCAAGCTGTGCAAATGCGCAGGGCGCTGAACTCAAAAGGCGCCTTGGGCAAGCGTTAAAAAAGCCACTACTTTATAACCACTACCTACCATCTTTTTTAAGTTTCATTTCTTTTTATAGCTCACTCCAATATATTTATTATATAATTAACAGCTGATTCTGAATTTAAAGACAGATATACATATATATATAGATACATATCAAGTTTTCCAAAAATAAGTCGATGTTTAATTTCCTATACACACCCCCATTCCCACAGTAAAAAAAAACTACATCACAAAATCTTTACAAAGTGCACAATTTTGTTCGCTTAACAACAGATACCTACATATTTGCTACTCGTATTTTTCTCTTTATCAATCCACTGTTACGTTATTCTTCACATTCACCATCGCGTGTATGAGTGAAGGCATTTATTTTATTTTGTTATCCCTCCCCTATGCAGTGTAACATAAAACAGAATTTCAACAGCAAATACAGACAGTTAACAGTTTGCAAGTTGATAACATGAGCACGATGCCAATTCTTCTATATGAAATCGAAGTCAGCAATGTTACTCAAACAGAAATTCTGAGGTACAAAATTCATACTCAGTGCGCAGAATTAAAAGTTGCGTCTAGGAATTTAAACTCTTCCGGTTGAGTGTTTCTTGTACTATGTTTTAGTTTGGCACTGGCCTCTGTTTATGAGTGAAATTTTATCACTGTCGTGTGTCGAGAATGAGACAAAGGGTTGAAATATGGAAATACTTGAGTGATGATGATGCGATGATTAGTGCTGAGGTTTGTCGTTAACGAGTGAAGCTGTTTTATTCAATTTCTCCTTTTCTCTATTTTTTTGTTCTTGCCAGTTATTGTTTACATTTAAAAAGCGATTTTTTGACTGGTCTAATTACTTTATTAACTTCCCATAGGGAGTTATTTGTCTATGTATTATGATAAAAAAAACTCAAAACAAAAGAAAGGATAGGGAATCTATATTTACAATAAAACTTGCTACGCTACTATTCCAGTAGTGTATACGAGTATGTATAAGGTTATGATAATGGTTCAAACATGAAAGGAAAAGAGGCTGGTGTTCAAAACAAAATTAAGTGTTTTGAACCAAGAGCTTATTTTGTTCAGGCTGCTTGCATTCCTTTTGGTTGTTGTTGGTTTTTAATGATTCAGCTTGCTGTTCATTGGAAGCCGTTAAGTTTTTTGACATTGCTCAATATGCATATAAAACTTTGTATCAGGTTCAACAATGCGTTGGGACCAGGCACGAGGCGTGATTTTTTCGATAGCGGAAGCACTGAACATAAAACCAAAAATGAAAGATCTTTGAGATCCAACCTTTTAAATTCCACTTTATGGTAATACACATAAAATAATATACATAAATAATATATTACAGTAAAGTCTTATTAAAAAAAAAGCTTGATGCCTTGCGCAAAGATTTATCCTTTTTCTTTTAAGACAAAATTATTTAAGTACGATTTGATAAGAACTAAGCTACGAGTAGATAAACTTTCTTGTCCACATTTATTTCTAAAAAATATTTAATTCTCTTAAAACATGAATATGATCTCTCTACAGATGCCATTATTAAGGGATTTTTTTTTTTTTTTTTTTTCCCGTGGGTAGGTGTTGAAATCTTCAAAAGATTCTATGAGGACCGAAAAACGCGCGCTCATAGATATGTGGGACTCTCCCGACCAACAACTCTGCCCCCATAAAGCCTTACGGAAGGTAAGACTCTATGCAAGCAGACCGTTAATCAGGCCGACCGCACTAAAACCACCTCCTCCTCCCGATTGCAACTAAGTTCATATGGAACTTATCTAGCAATTTATCTTTCTCGAAGTTAAGTAACGTGTTGTAGGCAACTTTCCGGTGAAAGTTCCTACTGGTTTAATTATAAGCTAGTTGAATAGCTTCTTTCTATTTTAAGCGATGATTTAAATATACATAATACAGTACAATAATTTCACCGTACTAGATCGGAAGGTTTGGTCCTTCTCAAACGTCGTACTAAATTTGTTTCGTCAAGAATTTCTAAGATTGTTCTATTGGTATGTTCAACTAAACGCTTTCTATGCCTTTGCGAAAAAGTTTTTATTTCTTCGCGAACCGTGGGGATTCCAAGATCCCTGTGAAGATCTTCGTTTCTAATATACCACGGCGCATTTACAAAGGACCTTAATAATTTGTTTTCAAAAGTTTGTAGACTATTTAGATTTGTATCGTGGGTACAACCCCAGAGTTGAATACCATATGTCCAGACAGGCTTAAGCACCTGTTTGTAAACTAATAATTTGTTTTCGATACTAAGTTTAGAATGTCGTCCGAGTAACCAGTACATTTCCCTTAGTTTAATATTTAATTGATCACATTTATTTTTAACATGTGACTTCCATTTTAATTTCGCGTCAAGAGTCATCCCGAGATATTTTGCCTCATTTGCAAATGGAACTTGAGTTGTATTAATAAAGACTGGTAATCTATTAATTTTCTTATAAGTAAAGTCCACGTGGACTGACTTAAATTCGTTAAGCGCTATTCGCCATTTGTTTGTCCATTCATTGACATTGTTAAGAGCATTTTGCAATTTACATGTCGATTCGTTAGCCGTTTTGCCTACTGCAAGTATTGCGGTATCGTCTGCAAAAGTAGCTACAATTGTATTGTCTGTTTGGGGTATGTCGCGTGTAAATAAAAGGTATAAAATGGGACCTAGAACACTACCTTGTGGTACCCCAGCCACTATTTCTTTAAAATCTGAATAATCATTTCCGTGCCTAACGCGGAAAATTCTTTTCTCTAGATATTCTCTAAGAATGTTGTATAGTCCTTCAGATAGGACTTGTCTCAATTTGTATTTGAGGCCTTCGTGCCACACTTTGTCAAAAGCTTGAGACACATCTAAAAAGACCGCTGAACAAATTTTATTTTCTTCAAAGGCTTTCTCGATGACATCGGTGATTCTATGCACTTGATCAATCGTCGAGTGCTTACTTCTAAAACCGAACTGGTGTTCAGGTATAAGACCCTTTTCTTCTATTATGGGCTGAAGACGCTGAAGAAATATTCTCTCAAAGACCTTCGACACTACAGGAAGAAGTGAAATGGGCCTGTACGATTTCTTTTCATGTGATGGTTTGCCAGGTTTTAAGACCATTATTACTTCTGCGACTTTCCATTGATTTGGAACATATTCTAACCTTAGAGTGGCGTTCATTATGTAAAGGAGGTTTACTAAACCTTTCCGTGGGAGCATTTTAAGAATTTCCGCAGTAATTAAGTCGTATCCTGGTGCTTTTTTTGACTTCAGTTTCTTAATTTCTTTGCTTAATTCGGCAAGCGTAACATTTCTTGTGATGGAGCTTTCATTTGAATTTATATTCACACTTATATCATCATTCAATGCTTGCCCATTGAACGGCTTAAATGTTTCCTCTAGGTAATCAGCGAAAACGTTTGCTTTCTCTTTATCGCTTCTTGCCCATTCATTTTGGTCTTTCATAATCGGGGGTGCTGGAAGCTTTGGTTTTTTCGTAGCTTTTATCGCTTTCCATAGAGAATAATTAGATTCTTTACCTGCCGTCAAGTTTTCAAGGTAATTTCCAGCTTCGCGGTTTTTAAAATCTGATATCATCTTTTTAAGCAAATTACTGAGGTGATTTAAATTAGCTTTGTGTTGGGGAGCACGAGTTTGTTGCCATTTTTTGCGCGCTTTTCGCTTGTCTTTAAGTACCTCTTTTATCTCTTGGGGATATTTGGCTTCTCTATAGCCTGACATTTGTCTTTGGTAAGGAGTATTGTTCCATGCGGCTTTTTGAACAATTTGCACAAAATTATCTACCGCTTCTTCAAGCTCAAGAGGTGTTTGTAGTGATACCCTTAATTCAACATTATCTTCAATATCTTTCTTAAAACCTTCCCAGTTAGTTTTACCGTTTGTTAACCTAGGTGGTGTTTCAATTTTAACAATACTTTCGCTCATAGTGAGAATAACGGGAGAGTGGTCAGAGAAAAGATCAAAGCATTCCGTTATTTTTATTCGATTTGACGGTATTCCCCTGACTATAAAGAAATCAATCAGGTCAGGTATTTTCGAGGTATCTGTCGGCCAATAAGTTGGTTTCCCACTAGAATGAAAATCACAATTATTCTCCATACCGGCTTCATATAACGCTCGGCCCTTTTGAGAAATGCATCTAGAACCCCAAAACGTGTGTTTTGCATTAAAATCGCCACCGATTATTAAAGATGGTCTAAGTGATTTTAGAAAGTTTGAAAAATCATTTTTATCAATTCTGTACCGTGGAGGGCAGTATATAGATGTGAAATTCAATGTATCATGTTTAGTTTTAACCTGCACACTTATAAGCTGCATCGGTTCAAGTTCAAGCTTAAGGCCTATCGAGTGTTTGATACATTCTTTTATGTATAATGATGCTCCGCCTCTTGCTTTGTTCGACGGATGAATTGCATGGTAATCTAGATAACCGTTTATATTGAAATTTGATTCTTTTTTAACGTGGGTTTCTGATATTAGACAAATGTCGATATCTTGTTCCCGTATGACCATTTCTAGTTCTTCAAGTCTTTGCCTTAATCCGTTGGCATTCCACGTAATAATTTTAAGGTTTTCCATCATGATTTTTTTTTAAAACGTTTGGGTCGAATAAAATCTTCGATTTTTGCTAACCTATCAGAAATAGTTCTATTGATTTTGACCTGATCTTCAAATTTTGACAAAATTAAAGCCAAGCCGCCATTCTGGCATTTGTGTTTACACTACGTTTCTTTGGAGATGTCTGTGCAGCTGCCATTTCGGCGTATGACTTAACAGTACGTTTCTTTGGAGATGTCTTTGACGTTGATGGGGTTTGATTTTCTTTGCCGATGCCGACTCTTAGTGTATTTATTCTTTTAGGAGTCTTAGATATTGGGCTTTTTATTTGTTTCTTTGGTTTTCTTTCCATATGAATTTTTTCTCGGCGTTTTTGTAGCTCTTTAACTACTTCACAGCCTCTATAGCTTGCCGGGTGACTTCCATTGCAGTTTATGCACTTCGCTGGACTTTTGCTATTTCCAGTGCAGTCAGCAGTTAAATGTTTTCCCGCGCATTTTACACACCTAGGTTCTTTTTTACAATAGCTTTGCGTGTGGTTGAAACCTTGACAGCGTTTACACTGAGGCACTTGCTTTGTACGGCTTTTCAGAGGTTCGATCTTAACAACGAGGTTCAGTATTGTTTTAATTCTGTAGATTTCCTCTAGTTTTTCTGTCTTATCGAACGTGAGTATAAATAGTGGGAGACCACGCTTTACCACGACAGTTTCTCTATCTTTTTGTTGTTTTTCTTTTTTTACGATGTTCTCAGCATTTAAGATCTTGTAATTTTTTTCTTTAAGATCACGGATTACATCGTTTTTTTGACATGAGGAATGTAAGCCTCTTGCAACGACTCGTAAAGGTCTTTCTGATTTGTTTTCGTAGGTATACCATTCTACATTTGCTTCGTTAAGTCTTCGCGAAAGCAGACGATAGCTATCGGAGTCTTTTACACAAACTTTCCACTTGTTGTTATTAAGCGAGATAACTTTAAAATTCGCTGGGGTTAACGCCTCAAGGATTATTTTAAGCTTATTGTATTCCGCAATCCCGATGACATTAATCGGTGGCGGTGGTCTTATTTTAGTAGTTTTTTCTTTCTTATTCGTATCTTTTGGTACATTTACTTTTATTATTTCGGAAGACGAGGTTCCCTCTGGCGAGGAGAATGCTTTACGTTTTTTGCTAGGTCTTTTTGAAGACGTTTCTCTTTCTAGCTCTTCTTCGTCTGTTTTATATTCGCAAACACCCAGCTGCTGTGGAGTTGTTTTCGAATCGTTTTGTCTTTGAGTTTTTTTCAACTCTTCATTTTCTTTCCGAAGAAGCTCAATTTCTTTCTGTGCTTTCTTTACGGCATCGCTGTTATTTCGTAGAAAATGTATTTCTTCTTTCAGCTCTTGATAGAGTTTCAAAGTTTCGTCGAGTCTTTGACGAAGTTCGTTATTGTCTTTTTCAAGACATTCTATTTTCTCCGAGTCTTCTTTTTCACGCTCTGGCGCTTTGGGCGGACTCTTTTTCCCGGAAGCACTCGATGTTGATGGTGGTGATCGAGCTACCATTGGTTTTCTTGAAAAAGGATTTATCAAGTTTTGGAATAATTGGCTCTCCCCAGAATCCGTAGAGCCGACCTCCGAAGAGGGTGGATTTTTCAGGAAATCTGAATTGCCACCTGGGGTACTATATCTATTTGTTTTACTCATTCCATATTTTGTATACGTCTTTCTCAGTATACGGAGTTTGGATTTTAGTCGCCTCTTACGACAGGCATTCCTACCTCGGGTATATTCTTTCCCCCTACCCGAAGGGGGATATTAAAAATCTTAAGATTCCTTGAAGTTTTTTTTGATTTAAAATTCTCATAATTGAAAATAACCTTTAGTTATATTTCTGCTGGAATGTCAAGAAACCTCAGATATGAATTTATGAAATACTATTTTTGACTACTTTTTTTATAATAACAGAAAATAAACAGAAAACAGGTGGATTGTATTTATCGCCACGAAAATAATTAAAAAACTACCACCTTTTAAATTCATATTTGTTTGTTTTCTGATAGTTATGAATGAATTGCACCTAAATTTGCACACACATTATGTTAAAATAAAACTCTTCTACCCCTTTTGTCCACGAAATTAAACTCATTATCAGTTTGAGACAATAAGCAACTCAATAGATACATTTTTGTTTTTCTATCTCTCTTGTAGGAAATTCTCGTAATGCATTCACTCAACTCATTCTTCACACATTGTGCAAAAGGCAAGAAACGAGACAAAATTATTTTGACTTTGGGTTGAGATCTAAGTTATGTATGCAAAATAATGGAATGCCCAGCTGTTGTGCATTCTATATTGTTTGAGAATCATTTTTGTTTGAGCATTTTGTGAATATTGGTGAGTGATGTTGTAGGTATATTTTCAGTTGACTTGGAGTGGAAGGGTATTTTGAAATTGAGTTATGGAGGCGATAATAAGGAATGCATAGCTGTTAAGCATTTTAGCAAGAACTTTCATGAGATTGAGCATTATAAATAATGGAGTGATGTTGAGCATTCTCAGTTGGTTTGCAGTGTGGCATTTTAAGTTGTAATAACCAGAGAGATCTTGATTTCCTTTAGTAATTTTAGTAAAAGATGATAATGTTGTCATAATGATGTTGGAATGTAATTTACAGAGTAAATAAAGATTCATTAATAGATACAAATAATATAATACAAATATTAATACAATTTGGAATTTTGAATTTAATTCCTTGCTAGGTACGATTTTTTCAAATGGTTTAACGGAAGCACTCATTCCACTCAATATATGGACGCTTCGTCCCTGGTTGGGACATACATATATACAAAAAATTTCGCTGGTTTGACCTTAAAACCCCTTTCTGAAACCAGATGGGAGTAGACTAAATGCTTTAAAACCATTCAAAATCTTAGAACTTAGAGCTATAACATGAAGCTCTTATTGAAATATCTGAGGCTGGAAACGTTGAGAATAGAAACATGCTGTACTTAGGAAGTAAAATTTTAGTTTAAAGTTTATATGTTGCATATTAATCTAGTTTGATATTTAAGAAAAAAATAATGGCGCAAAATTTTAATTGAATTAGTACGATGCTAAAGCTGTTTTAGTATGATACTAGGTTAAAACAATAATTTTAATCGAACATAGCATCATACTTCTCTACCCTTTTATTAAAGTTAAAATCATCGAATACCTACTTTATTTTTTTAGTATCGCGCTAGCTTCATATGACACTTTGACATTTGCAGACATCAAAAAAGGTTCGTGTACTTATTTTTTGAAACGAAATGTCGTTGTTTTAGGTGTTTTCAGAGCAATTTATTAAGGAAATTCTTTTAGTACGATACTAGTGAGAAAATGTTTAAAATTAAGAATGAGTTAGTAAGCTACTACAAAGTTAGCAAATTGTTAAGTAGTATCATACTAATACCTTAATAATAGGCTGTTTAAAATTTTGCGCCAATATAACTAGTAAGTATTTACAAACTCCGTCTGCTAATTTATCTACTAAATATGCTACTAAAAACTCTTTAGTGGAAATGCGATCAGAAGAACAATTCACTAACGTGCAATCAGCTGAAGCCATAGCTCTAAATCTATAAATCAATATCACAGTTTCCTCAAATAACAGTTTTTTGAAACTAAAATTAATAAAAGACTACTTCAGGACTACTTCGTGGCTATAGAGAAAGAGCTTGTCAAGTCATTATATTATGATGATCTGGTAGCTGAGTTTGCTAAAACAGAAGCCAGAAAAGTTAATATATCCGGTTCTATTTATTTTTATTAAAATAATAATCTTATTATTATTTCCTACATGAGCAACAATTAATGAGTTCATTATTTATTTGTATGTTGTTATGTTTTTGAATTGTTTTTAAATATTTTTTACTTCAAAAAATACTTTTTTCAGTTCCTAAATTTTTGTGATATATTTTTTTACTATTATTTTTGTGATATATTTTTGATTTCTTAGTTTTTAATAAAAATCATATTTATTTTAATTAAATATAAGTATTATCTAGGAATAGGCCTCTTGGGGATCCCTCGTTAAAAAAACGCATTGCAAAGGGTACCCCTTGGGTAATGAGGAAATGACTTTTTCCGCCAATCCAATCCAAATGAGAGGCGCCACTGATAAAGCTTGCGCAGGGCTCTAATTTAGCTCGGGCCGGTCCTGCAGATGGGATAGGTTCTTGCCCTTTACAAAGGTATCTCCTGCTACGCTAAGCATAAAAATCGTGCCAGGAAATAGTACCGAAAAAAAGGATAAGGATCAGCAAAGGATGAGGACTAAGTTAAAAGGAAGAAATATAAAAAGGTAAGAAAAGATACAAAATCTAGAACTATGAGCATCGTCTAAGGAAAGGTAAGTTCGGTGCTTCGTTTTTTATTTTTTTTTTTTTAAAGCTTTAATTTTAATCTAGTTAACCTTATTTCGTACAATATTTAATCCCTAACTAGCCTACCTAACCCAACACCAAAATACCATATACTATCCTACAATACTAAACTTATAATCAAACTAAATCCATAATTCTAAATAAAAATGTTTACGAAACTAAAGGACCTCATTTTTGTATCCCCAGATGACGCTCTGCTAAATCTCGAAGCGCTCGTCAGATGTTGTCGACGATGGCCTGGCCGCCCCACCCTTGTATCTATCTGATACTACCTATGCTGTCTTCATGGCCACTATTTGCGAGTACAGCCCCTTAGATGGTCAACCAGTTGCTATTTTAAATTACGTCACGTCTCATGTCCGTCGCGTTCGCTGAAACCTATCACACAGCGGACGGCTTTACACACACCAACAGCTTTGAAATTTAGCAATTCATTAAAATAACAAAACTCCTTTTCACATTAGAATGAATTTTAATTATGTTCTCAAAAAAAAAAAAACTAATATATATTTCTAACTTTATGGGTATATCAAAAAAACTATTAGTATACAGTTATATATAAAAAAAAAGATTGTGTGTACTGACGTACGCGCGGTTGAAGTAAAACTTCTTTTTCCTCAAGCAAAGCTTCTGTAAGATTATAACCTACGAACAAACATTTTGTATTCTAAAAACATGTCGCTGTCTTTGACGGATAACGTGACGTTTTGACATGTCACTGACAGCTGCATAGAAATTTTTTTACCCCCAACGCCGGAAAAGAAGTTTTACTTCAAAAAAACATCAAAAAGATATGTTTGTTTGTTTTTTTTTTTAAAAGGATAGTGGTTTCTGCTTGTTAAATTGGTCGACCACATAATTCACAAACATTTTGTAATTTTAAAACATGTCGCTGTGTTTTGACTGATAACGTGACGGTTTGACATGTCACTGACAGCTGCATAGAGAATTTTTGTACCCCCAACGCCGGAAAAGAAGTTTTACTTCAAAAATCAACAAAATTAAATCGAAGAAAATGTATAAGTTTTTTTGGTGGATCCTTGTTTTTTTTTTGTTTGTATTATAGAATTTTTTTTTATTTGACCATTCTTTGGGTCATCATCAAAAAGGGTACTTACAACTTTTCTAGTGACTGATCCCTCGACGTCCTGCCGGCAGCACTTCGGTGAATTCACTTTCTTTCACTGTCACTGTTTCTCTTTATATTTTAAAATTCATAATTGTATAAAAAAAATAAGGATCGCTAGTAAGTTAACTAAATGTCTTTTCCTTTCCTGTTTCGTTTTTAAATTAAAGGAGAACTTAATTAAAACTATTAATTCAACACTATAACTAAGTAGCAGAGGTTTCGACCTGTCGTCTCCACCTATTTTAAATTTTTAAAATTTAATTTTTGAAGAATTTCATTCAAATTTGAAAATTCTTTATTACCTCTGCTTAAAAAAAAGAATCTACTTCCTTTCGTCCTTTACGGAACTAGTAATTCTCCTTTTTTTCACTTTATGTATGTATATCAATTTTTTTTTCTTCGTCTTGGTTTTTTCTCTTAGTTTTTTTTCAGCACAAATTAAACCTCGATTTCAAAAAAAAATTGCCAGTAATTGATAGGTTGACTATCACCATCGAAGTAATCTTTAATTTAACTTCAAGAAATTCCTTAGCGAGTTCTTTTGTTTTTAAGTAGGGGAGAAGGGGGTGCATTTGACACTTAGTTTTTAAAAGTCTGTATTTCCGAAAACTGTTAATGTATTCCAATGTTTTGTTTTTTATTTGATTTATTGATTATTCAAGATTATGCTAACATATATTTTTTTGTTTTAAAACATTTCCACATTTTAAAGAAAATTATTTTCTAAAAAAAGTCATTTTGTTAAAAGTGCCCCGGGAGCGGGGCACCTTTGACTTTAAAAGGGGTACATTTGACAATGGTTGATTAAACCCCACATCGTGTGGATTATATTTCTGAAAGTATCAACGAATCCAGCAGTTTGAATAGTAAAAAAGTAAATTTTTGTTTTTAAACAATTTATTAAACAATATAACGAAAAAAATAAATCAATAAATTCACTTTCTAAAAAAAAAAAACAACGAGAATCAAAAACATAAATTATTTCATTTACAAACATAAAAAATCGGTCCATATAAATCTAAATTCAAATTTATCTATATCGACATTTTTCAAATAATTTATTTAATACTATATAATTTCCCAAAATCAACGTCAAACAAATACTGGCTTCAATTTATTGAACTTTAAGCATAGTACTATCATAATATTGATTCGCGATAAAAAAATTTATTTTATTAGGTTCACAAATCGCTTACTAACCGGTGATCAAAAATTAGATCAGAGACACAGAAAACACGAAAACACGTGGTACTCCGCGAAGAGTTAAAGAAAGGCTGCCAAATTTCATAACGTTTCTTCAAATCAAACTACGCTTCTTTCTTCATCCAAACTTTTCTTTTTTAAGGGCACGATCATACCGAAAAACGCAAAGTCAAATGTGCCCCGGTGTCAAATGTACCCCAGCTTACCCTACATAGATACCTCTATAACTGAGTGAGATAACTATTTCTAATTAGTATTTTGTCGGTTATTTTGTGTTTGTAGTAGTTGTACTCTGTCCTTATCTATACCCCCTTGTCTATCTACCCAGACCACCAACACATTCACACCTTAATCTATCGTATTATAATTCTACCTATAATAGTTCTAAACTCAACTCTTTTGTTTTATCTTAATAGAATTATAATAAATTGTATCTACTCCTACTCAAACTAACTCTAATAATTCGTCAGTAATAGATTCTATCTTATAAATATCCTAGGAGATTCGAAATATTACTTTGCTAAACAGACCTAAAAGTGTCCCAAAATTCTTATTGCACCAATACATGACTCTTGTCTACCTTTTCTTGTTCCCTTGAGAGCGACAGGGACAACAAGTGTGCGCAAACCAATGGGCATGTATGATTTCGATATGTCACCATGGCTTATTGCAATTCGAAATTCAACATGTCGGCTAGTTGTAGCAATTAATTTATACTTAAGATTGTTTTTTTTTTTGTGGTTTGTAGTTTGTATTATAATTTATTAACATTTGATTATATAATTATTTTGTTCGGATCATTTCCAGTCTATTGGTATATGTCTCAGGTAAGTTTTCGTCAAGTTAAGTGTAGAATTTTTGTTCACAATTCTGTGCGTTACAGAAATGCAATCAAAAAATAATTGTAAACAAACATTTATCTTTATTTAACTTAATTTTCTTTTCAGGGATAAATGAGAGGTTGAGGATACTTCGGAGGAAAGAACTCAGGATTAAGGATAGTAAGAATGTGGAATTGGTGTTGTTTTTGAAATCCAAATCAATATACGTATATTTGTATATCGAAAACCCCATTCCACCTCAACAACACATTCTTGTGTTCATTTGACTAAATCATTTTTGTTTTCTTTTCAGGTTTTCTTGGGATCTCGGACGGACATTGGAGGTTGGATATATCGTGGCGTAAAAAAAGGATTCGTCAGGTATTAAGTAAGTGGTTTTTGGTTGTTGTAGTTTTGCTACGTAACAAATATTTAGGACATGTGATTACGCATCAAAAGATGATGACGAATCTAGAAAAAGTGTAAGCGCCAGTAAACTTAAAAGAATTAAGAGGTTTTTTAGGTATGACGGGATACTACCGTAAATTCATTAAAGGTAGGTACTGCAGATATAGCAAAACCATTAAAAATCCATTTAAGATGGAAAAACGGGGGAATTAGTAAAAATAAAAGTAATAATACTTTAATAAATCTAGATGAAGCAGAAATTAAAGGCAAAGATACATTAAAAGCACATCTTAGAGAAACTACAGAACTATTCCAACCGGATTATAAGAACCTTTTTGAACTAACAACAGACGCTAGCAATATAGCAATAGGAGCAGTCTTAAGTAAAGAGAACAAACCAATTCACTTCCTTGGCAGAACATTAACCAAAACTGAAGAAAGTTAAAAAGAGCTATTAGCAATCGTGTTGGCATTAACGAAGTTAAGAAATTATATATACGGAATCGCAGATTTAACCATTTACATTATACTGATCATCAGAGTCTTACACATAGCTGGGCATTAACTCGTTAATCCGTTAATCGTTAATTAACGAAGTTAAAATTTTGATTAACGGATTAACTTTTAAGTTAACTTTTAAAAATGTTAACGGAAACGTTAAATCCGTTAATCCACGTTAAGTCCGTTAAATGTTAATACTCGTACAATGCCTACTATTTACCGCGCGGCGCGAAAAACAGGTTCAGACAAGTATGAGACAAGTGCCGTGCGGCGCGTGCCGTGGGTGAAACAAAAACAGCTATAGGTACGTATTATATTTTGACGACGCGTACGAGTGAGAAAACTGCGAAGAGATTCGTTTCGTTTATTCATTTCATTATGCCGGTCGTCCACTATGTGCGCGATAAGTTCAACCAACTTCGTTCAACTTTTTATTCAACTCTTTCGTTGGATAAACGAATTTACAACCTCTTACACTAGTGCAGAAACTTACGTAATTCACGTTGAGCAACTAAAGTTGAACGAAATGCGTTTGGAGCCCCGTACACATAATTGACCAACTTTCCCATATGTTGATTAACCCCGCACACCTACATAGCTGATCAACTCTTAAAACTTATTCCAGTGTTGAATAGCTTCGTACACCTAGTTGACCAACTTACTCAAATGTTGAACAACCTCGTACACTAGTTGATAAACTTGTTCGATTTTGACAGAAAAAAATTTTTTCGAGTTGATCAACTGCGTTTTCGATATTGTTGCTCAACCAGTTGATGAACGAGTTGATACCTTCGTACACTTAACCAAGGATCACTCGTTGGGGAACGCGTTGAACGCATCACGATAAACAAAAAACTCAAACGTCAAACCTGAAATAATTTTGACTTCAGTTCGGTACATACATTTATTGTCGACGCACGCCTTCGCTTTAAAATATTCTTAAATTTGTTCCGTATGAGTATGATTGCCTCTAAGAAAAAAAAAGTGGCTGCCGCATTAATAATTATTAGAAAATGAACGACAAAGGAAGAAAAAAACAGCAAGACGATTCTGGGTAGATGATTTTTTCTTAAGTCGCGAAGAAAATGGTTTTTTCAATGAAATATATGAGAAATTAAAATCGATTGATCCCACCGCGCCCGTGAATTCGAATTCAAAGTTTAGGCAATTGCATTTTCGAGGAAATTTGAGACCAAGCCAATTCCCTGGCATCTCGATTTTTATAAGAGGGGCTCTTAATGTCCCAGTTGATGAACGAGTTGATACCTTCGTACACTTAACCAAGGATCACTCGTTGGGGAACGCGTTGAACGCACCACGATAAACAAAAAACTCAAACGTCAAACCTGAAATAATTTTGACTTCAGTTCGGTACATACATTTATTGTCGACGCACGCCTTCTCTTTAAAATATTCTTAAATTTGTTCCGTATGAGTATGATTGCCTCTAAGAAAAAAAAAAGTGGCTGCCGCATTAATAATTATTAGAAAATGAACGACAAAGGAAGAAAAAACAGCCAAGACGATTCTGGGTAGATGATTTTTTCTTAAGTCGCGAAGAAAATGGTTTTTTCAATGAAATATATGAGAAATTAAAATCGATTGATCCCACCGCGCCCGTGAATTCGAATTCAAAGTTTAGGCAATTGCATTTTCGAGGAAATTTGAGACCAAGCCAATTCCCTGGCATCTCGATTTTTATAAGAGGGGCTCTTAATGTCCCATATATTGTGCTTTTCCTCAATTGCTGAAATCATTTCCAAAATTAATTCCGTGGTCCACTCTGATTTTGTATCACCTTTCATGATGAAAAACCAAAATAAACTACAGTTTGCAAGTTGCAACAACTGCAAGTTCATAGTAACGCAATAGTTCAACCACGTAAACACATTTCACTGCAGCCAACGAAACGCAACACAATATTACGTCAAGAAATCCCAAAGAAAATTAAAAAGTTGATCAACGCGTTGAACAAATAATGTGCAACATATTATCTTGAAAATGTTGCTCAACGTGTTAATCGAACGTTTTCAAGGAGCAACACGAGCTCGTACACTACCCGTACACTTGTTGCGGAGTTCGTTGAGCAACGGCCAACAACTAGATCCAACCCGTTGGTTGAACAGAATTGAAGGCACCGTACATTAGAGTTGAATGCGTTGAATTCGAAATTTGTGCGTTCAATTCAATTTTCAATTCAATTTTCAATTTGTTTTATTTGCAGTGTACATGTAAGACCTAGTCTTTTATAGTACTAACAATTTGTGAATACTTAATTTAAGTTCATAAAAGAAAAACTTAAAAACTATCTTGGTGAATGAAATTAAGATGAGGAAATAAAAAGAAGATAGAAAAGAAGAAGAAAAGACGAAGAAGAAAAATAAATGCCAATTAGAGGAAGTAGGCATGGAAGTGAGAAAAAGATTTTAAATAGAAAAATCATAAAAATTGTTGTATGTTAATAATTAAACAATTAATGCTGTTCCGATGCTCTTTGTAAAATTTTGGTTTTAAACTCCTTGAACCCATTAGTTCGTTTGACATCAACTGGCAGAGCATTCCAAAGTTTAGCGGTGCAGACAAAAAACAATCGAGCTGAGTTGATATAGTTACAAGTGGGGACGATAAGGTTAAAAGTTCTGAGAGATTGTGCAAACATCAATTTTTCAAATAAATAAGTACGTTCTTTTGTATTAATTATTTTATGCAGGAAAATTAGTTTTCTTGCATTTAAAAACTGTAGCAGCGAACAGCCCAAAGCAAGTAAATTGTAATGTGTTATATGATCAAATCTGCGAATATTATATGCATAACGGACAGAATTGTTAAATGCTACCTGAAGTTTTTTTTGCGACACTGAGTCCAACTTACAGTATACAGTTTCAGCATAGCATATTAACGGAAGTAAAAGTGTCTTTACCAGCTTCAATCTTGTTTCTTGTGGAGTGAATATTGCTGAAAGCCATAGTTTCCGAAGTCCACCATAAATTCTACCAATAACATAGTTTATATGGCTATTACAGGATAAATTACTGCTCAATTTAAACCCAAGAGTAGTGACAGTTTGTACAAGTGATAGCCTGTTGCCAGAAAGGACTATGGGAGGAATCGTTTCAACATCAAGAGAACTGTTACAAATTGGTAACAACTGAGTTTTAGCCGCATTCAATAAAAGTCCGTTTGCTTGGGACCAATCATAGATAGCTGAAAGATCCTCATTGACCCTACAGACTAAATCCTCAATGAGGCCCAGTGGTCTCGAAAAATAAAACTGAACGTCATCTGCATAGAGGTGAATAGAAACATTCTTACATACCTTTGGTAAGTCATTAATATAGATGCAGAAAAGAATGGGACCTAATATAGATCCCTGTGGCACACATGAATTGATTTTTTTAAGGTCAGATCGATTACTTCCCACTACCACCCTCTGCCATCTGTTACTCAGGTAATCTTCAATTAGATTAACAGCTCTTTGGGTGAGCCCAAAATAATTTCGCAATTTGCAACATAATATGTTATGGTCAACTCTATCAAAGGCCTTTGAGAAGTCTAGCAAACAAAGTATGGTTAATTCACCTTGATCGAAATTGAGCCTAATGTCATCCAAAATTTTTATCATTGCAGTGGAGCAGCTATGGTTTGCTCTGAAACCGGATTGAAAAGGATAAAGTAAACTTTTCCGACCAAGATGACCAACGAGCTGTTCCACCATGACTTTCTCAAAGACCTTAGATAAGGACGGTAAAATGCTAATTGGCCGAAAGTCACCAGGTAAGCAGGCTCGTGGCTTTTTAGCTACAGGTGTGACTCTTGCCACTTTCCAGTTATTTGG
This sequence comes from Philhelius festivus, assembly GCA_963931855.1. Taxonomy (NCBI): domain Eukaryota; kingdom Metazoa; phylum Arthropoda; class Insecta; order Diptera; family Syrphidae; genus Philhelius; species Philhelius festivus. Next base: position 131,756,457 of record OZ007556.1, on the reverse strand, counting down.
GAAAGATGAAGAGGTTATACAAAAATTGATAACATGTGTTAAAGAGCTAAGAAAATATGGGATTATAAGTTTTAAAAAACGAAGTGGCAGACCATCCTCACCAATAGCATTTGATTTTAATGTATACAAAATTCTTACAATGTCACTTTCATTTACTGTTTCAAAATCAAACTCAAAGTCGTTATTTAATTCTTGGGAAGGAGCAAAATTAGATCTAGTTTCACTTTCTGTGATGAAAAAGTCGTTGAGAACATTAGGATCTACCGAACAGTTAAAATCACCAGACTTGCCAATTCCAATGTTTCTTAAATTATTCCACAAGCGCTTGGAACCAAGTCTGGGATTAAGCTTTGAGGAATAATAGTCCATCTTATCTCTTCTCGTTACCCATGTTGCATAGTTGCGAGCCTGACAGTATATTACCCAATTTCTGTTACTATACGAATTCGTTTCCATATTAAATACTTTTTTCTTCTGGATTTAATGGCACTTATGACTTTCGCAGTAAACCAAGGGCATTTCGCATCACGCACTCTCACAGTTTTTAGAGGAACATGTCTATGAAATAAGATCAACAATTGTGATTGTACAAAATTAAGCTTTTCATCAGCAGTGGATAAATACCTACAACTATCCCAATTTATCATGCAAGCATCAAGAGCCAGCGCAGGAACATTAATTGAGTTAAAATCTATGTATTGAAAACTCATAGGGTTTGCAACACGAGAGAATTCAATATTGTATGTACAAAATAGTAAATCATGATCTGAAATACCATCAAGGGATAGCTGATCATTAATTAAAACATAAGAGATGTTAGGTGCATATCGGATAGGAAAGGAATTTTTTACATGAATACCAGAAAGTGATATAAGGTTTAACAATTGTTCCGACCTACTATTTTGTTTTAAGAGATCAGTATTAAAATCTCCACATAGAATTATATGCTCATAAATAGCACAAAGTTCAGAAATATCCGAAAAAAATGGCTCGGGGGAATATCGTTTGTTTGGATTATAAGCACAAGACACAATACATTTTGTTGTTCCTTCTGAGAGTTCCAAAATAAGATACTCAATCCTTCCTTCTTCTGACTTCCTAATAACTTTACAATCAATACTAGATCTGCAATAAATAGCAATACCACCTCCAATCGTATCAGTGATACGATCATTACGAAATAAATTGTAACCATTTATCTTATAACAACTATCCGGAACATCTACCCGAAACCATGACTCCGTTACACAAATCATATCCACAGTAGAATAATCAATAACATTTCGAAGAAAATCTAATTTAGATGCATTAAGACTGCGCGCATTTATATAACATATTTTAAATCCTTCACTTGCATTTGATAGAACCCGTAGGGCAGCATGAATTGCAAAATTGCTTGCACCAGTAGAAGAATTATCTGCCATTATCATAATCTTTATTGTAAATATTTATATGCAATGGAACAACACCTCACAATATAAATCGGCAAGAGAAGAAAAGGAGGATAATAATTTATAAAATGTTTTTATTTATACAACGTTAGAGAAAGTAAATTTTCGCAATTGAAGTTCAATAAAATCAGAATTGAAAACAAAAAATTGAATGAAATAATTAATTAATTTGAAAAAATAAAGATAAAGAAAGAAAAAAAGAAAGAAAGAATGAAAATAAAAAAATAGAAATAATCTAATAAAAAATAAATTGATGTTGGATGCGATCGAGTGTGTCTGCAGTTGTGGGTGTGAGCTTTCATGTTTAGATTTCGGTCTAGTGGTGTATAGAGCTTTCATACATGTTCGGTGCATGGTGCAGTTCAAGGTTGGAGCTTTCATCATTATCAGCTGTAGAGATATGGATGCTGCTGCGTGGTTGTGAATCATGTGTTCCATTTTTGTGTGAGTCAACTTCATACTGAGCACTCAAAATGTCATCAAGGTGTTGAAGGGAATCAACTCGCTGAGCATCTGACTGTTGCTGTCGTCTGATGTAAACATTTCCACGATATGAAAACGTCGATGCAATTTTTTCTTTCTTCTTAAGATCGAGTGCGTATTTCATTATTGAGTGATTTGTTTTTGTGAGAGATTCATGAATATATATAGAAGCATCAGAGTCTAAGCCACAATCACGTACACAAAGCTGCGACCCTTTCTTTTTGCAGTAGAGTGCAATTGATTTAAGTAGAAAGTTTTTATCGTACGGAGATTTAAATTTGATGATTATAGGTGAATCTGCATTATTTTTAGATCGGATGATTGCCTCTAAGAAAAAAAAAGTGGCTGCCGCATTAATAATTATTAGAAAATGAACGACAAAGGAAGAAAAAAACAGCAAGACGATTCTGGGTAGATGATTTTTTCTTAAGTCGCGAAGAAAATGGTTTTTTCAATGAAATATATGAGAAATTAAAATCGATTGATCCCACCGCGCCCGTGAATTCGAATTCAAAGTTTAGGCAATTGCATTTTCGAGGAAATTTGAGACCAAGCCAATTCCCTGGCATCTCGATTTTTATAAGAGGGGCTCTTAATGTCCCAGTTGATGAACGAGTTGATACCTTCGTACACTTAACCAAGGATCACTCGTTGGGGAACGCGTTGAACGCACCACGATAAACAAAAAACTCAAACGTCAAACCTGAAATAATTTTGACTTCAGTTCGGTACATACATTTATTGTCGACGCACGCCTTCTCTTTAAAATATTCTTAAATTTGTTCCGTATGAGTATGATTGCCTCTAAGAAAAAAAAAAGTGGCTGCCGCATTAATAATTATTAGAAAATGAACGACAAAGGAAGAAAAAACAGCCAAGACGATTCTGGGTAGATGATTTTTTCTTAAGTCGCGAAGAAAATGGTTTTTTCAATGAAATATATGAGAAATTAAAATCGATTGATCCCACCGCGCCCGTGAATTCGAATTCAAAGTTTAGGCAATTGCATTTTCGAGGAAATTTGAGACCAAGCCAATTCCCTGGCATCTCGATTTTTATAAGAGGGGCTCTTAATGTCCCATATATTGTGCTTTTCCTCAATTGCTGAAATCATTTCCAAAATTAATTCCGTGGTCCACTCTGATTTTGTATCACCTTTCATGATGAAAAACCAAAATAAACTACAGTTTGCAAGTTGCAACAACTGCAAGTTCATAGTAACGCAATAGTTCAACCACGTAAACACATTTCACTGCAGCCAACGAAACGCAACACAATATTACGTCAAGAAATCCCAAAGAAAATTAAAAAGTTGATCAACGCGTTGAACAAATAATGTGCAACATATTATCTTGAAAATGTTGCTCAACGTGTTAATCGAACGTTTTCAAGGAGCAACACGAGCTCGTACACTACCCGTACACTTGTTGCGGAGTTCGTTGAGCAACGGCCAACAACTAGATCCAACCCGTTGGTTGAACAGAATTGAAGGCACCGTACATTAGAGTTGAATGCGTTGAATTCGAAATTTGTGCGTTCAATTCAATTTTCAATTCAATTTTCAATTTGTTTTATTTGCAGTGTACATGTAAGACCTAGTCTTTTATAGTACTAACAATTTGTGAATACTTAATTTAAGTTCATAAAAGAAAAACTTAAAAACTATCTTGGTGAATGAAATTAAGATGAGGAAATAAAAAGAAGATAGAAAAGAAGAAGAAAAGACGAAGAAGAAAAATAAATGCCAATTAGAGGAAGTAGGCATGGAAGTGAGAAAAAGATTTTAAATAGAAAAATCATAAAAATTGTTGTATGTTAATAATTAAACAATTAATGCTGTTCCGATGCTCTTTGTAAAATTTTGGTTTTAAACTCCTTGAACCCATTAGTTCGTTTGACATCAACTGGCAGAGCATTCCAAAGTTTAGCGGTGCAGACAAAAAACAATCGAGCTGAGTTGATATAGTTACAAGTGGGGACGATAAGGTTAAAAGTTCTGAGAGATTGTGCAAACATCAATTTTTCAAATAAATAAGTACGTTCTTTTGTATTAATTATTTTATGCAGGAAAATTAGTTTTCTTGCATTTAAAAACTGTAGCAGCGAACAGCCCAAAGCAAGTAAATTGTAATGTGTTATATGATCAAATCTGCGAATATTATATGCATAACGGACAGAATTGTTAAATGCTACCTGAAGTTTTTTTTGCGACACTGAGTCCAACTTACAGTATACAGTTTCAGCATAGCATATTAACGGAAGTAAAAGTGTCTTTACCAGCTTCAATCTTGTTTCTTGTGGAGTGAATATTGCTGAAAGCCATAGTTTCCGAAGTCCACCATAAATTCTACCAATAACATAGTTTATATGGCTATTACAGGATAAATTACTGCTCAATTTAAACCCAAGAGTAGTGACAGTTTGTACAAGTGATAGCCTGTTGCCAGAAAGGACTATGGGAGGAATCGTTTCAACATCAAGAGAACTGTTACAAATTGGTAACAACTGAGTTTTAGCCGCATTCAATAAAAGTCCGTTTGCTTGGGACCAATCATAGATAGCTGAAAGATCCTCATTGACCCTACAGACTAAATCCTCAATGAGGCCCAGTGGTCTCGAAAAATAAAACTGAACGTCATCTGCATAGAGGTGAATAGAAACATTCTTACATACCTTTGGTAAGTCATTAATATAGATGCAGAAAAGAATGGGACCTAATATAGATCCCTGTGGCACACATGAATTGATTTTTTTAAGGTCAGATCGATTACTTCCCACTACCACCCTCTGCCATCTGTTACTCAGGTAATCTTCAATTAGATTAACAGCTCTTTGGGTGAGCCCAAAATAATTTCGCAATTTGCAACATAATATGTTATGGTCAACTCTATCAAAGGCCTTTGAGAAGTCTAGCAAACAAAGTATGGTTAATTCACCTTGATCGAAATTGAGCCTAATGTCATCCAAAATTTTTATCATTGCAGTGGAGCAGCTATGGTTTGCTCTGAAACCGGATTGAAAAGGATAAAGTAAACTTTTCCGACCAAGATGACCAACGAGCTGTTCCACCATGACTTTCTCAAAGACCTTAGATAAGGACGGTAAAATGCTAATTGGCCGAAAGTCACCAGGTAAGCAGGCTCGTGGCTTTTTAGCTACAGGTGTGACTCTTGCCACTTTCCAGTTATTTGGGAAAGATGAAGAGGTTATACAAAAATTGATAACATGTGTTAAAGAGCTAAGAAAATATGGGATTATAAGTTTTAAAAAACGAAGTGGCAGACCATCCTCACCAATAGCATTTGATTTTAATGTATACAAAATTCTTACAATGTCACTTTCATTTACTGTTTCAAAATCAAACTCAAAGTCGTTATTTAATTCTTGGGAAGGAGCAAAATTAGATCTAGTTTCACTTTCTGTGATGAAAAAGTCGTTGAGAACATTAGGATCTACCGAACAGTTAAAATCACCAGACTTGCCAATTCCAATGTTTCTTAAATTATTCCACAAGCGCTTGGAACCAAGTCTGGGATTAAGCTTTGAGGAATAATAGTCCATCTTATCTCTTCTCGTTACCCATGTTGCATAGTTGCGAGCCTGACAGTATATTACCCAATTTCTGTTACTATACGAATTCGTTTCCATATTAAATACTTTTTTCTTCTGGATTTAATGGCACTTATGACTTTCGCAGTAAACCAAGGGCATTTCGCATCACGCACTCTCACAGTTTTTAGAGGAACATGTCTATGAAATAAGATCAACAATTGTGATTGTACAAAATTAAGCTTTTCATCAGCAGTGGATAAATACCTACAACTATCCCAATTTATCATGCAAGCATCAAGAGCCAGCGCAGGAACATTAATTGAGTTAAAATCTATGTATTGAAAACTCATAGGGTTTGCAACACGAGAGAATTCAATATTGTATGTACAAAATAGTAAATCATGATCTGAAATACCATCAAGGGATAGCTGATCATTAATTAAAACATAAGAGATGTTAGGTGCATATCGGATAGGAAAGGAATTTTTTACATGAATACCAGAAAGTGATATAAGGTTTAACAATTGTTCCGACCTACTATTTTGTTTTAAGAGATCAGTATTAAAATCTCCACATAGAATTATATGCTCATAAATAGCACAAAGTTCAGAAATATCCGAAAAAAATGGCTCGGGGGAATATCGTTTGTTTGGATTATAAGCACAAGACACAATACATTTTGTTGTTCCTTCTGAGAGTTCCAAAATAAGATACTCAATCCTTCCTTCTTCTGACTTCCTAATAACTTTACAATCAATACTAGATCTGCAATAAATAGCAATACCACCTCCAATCGTATCAGTGATACGATCATTACGAAATAAATTGTAACCATTTATCTTATAACAACTATCCGGAACATCTACCCGAAACCATGACTCCGTTACACAAATCATATCCACAGTAGAATAATCAATAACATTTCGAAGAAAATCTAATTTAGATGCATTAAGACTGCGCGCATTTATATAACATATTTTAAATCCTTCACTTGCATTTGATAGAACCCGTAGGGCAGCATGAATTGCAAAATTGCTTGCACCAGTAGAAGAATTATCTGCCATTATCATAATCTTTATTGTAAATATTTATATGCAATGGAACAACACCTCACAATATAAATCGGCAAGAGAAGAAAAGGAGGATAATAATTTATAAAATGTTTTTATTTATACAACGTTAGAGAAAGTAAATTTTCGCAATTGAAGTTCAATAAAATCAGAATTGAAAACAAAAAATTGAATGAAATAATTAATTAATTTGAAAAAATAAAGATAAAGAAAGAAAAAAAGAAAGAAAGAATGAAAATAAAAAAATAGAAATAATCTAATAAAAAATAAATTGATGTTGGATGCGATCGAGTGTGTCTGCAGTTGTGGGTGTGAGCTTTCATGTTTAGATTTCGGTCTAGTGGTGTATAGAGCTTTCATACATGTTCGGTGCATGGTGCAGTTCAAGGTTGGAGCTTTCATCATTATCAGCTGTAGAGATATGGATGCTGCTGCGTGGTTGTGAATCATGTGTTCCATTTTTGTGTGAGTCAACTTCATACTGAGCACTCAAAATGTCATCAAGGTGTTGAAGGGAATCAACTCGCTGAGCATCTGACTGTTGCTGTCGTCTGATGTAAACATTTCCACGATATGAAAACGTCGATGCAATTTTTTCTTTCTTCTTAAGATCGAGTGCGTGTTTCATTATTGAGTGATTTGTTTTTGTGAGAGATTCATGAATATATATAGAAGCATCAGAGTCTAAGCCACAATCACGTACACAAAGCTGCGACCCTTTCTTTTTGCAGTAGAGTGCAATTGATTTAAGTAGAAAGTTTTTATCGTACGGAGATTTAAATTTGATGATTATAGGTGAATCTGCATTATTTTTAGATCGGATGCGATAAATATTATTCAAACTTGGAGCTTTTATGTTTATTGTGACGCAAAGATTGTTAAACATGAATTTAAGATTTTCATCAGAAGAGTATGGAACCTTATGTCCCGGGTAGAAAATTATCTAGGAAACACTATCGAATAGCGTGGCCCTAGCTAGATTGGCCATTATATAGTAAATCCTATGCTGGGCCTAGACAGATGCAAGCCTGGCGGATCTTGACTAATTTATGCTTATCCTGGCTTTATATTGAACCTGGCTAGAACTGCCTATTTATTGGCTTTTCCAGGAGTATCTTAGACTGGGCCTAGATATTTTTAACTCGATGTAGCCTAGATATGAAACTTTTTCTTGGCGATATCTTGGCTATAGATAGTATCGCCTCTTTATTGGCATTGTAACAAATAAACTACAAGGGACCTGGATAGATTTTACTTGGTGTAGCCTGGATAAGGAATTGTATCTGGGCGTTATATTGGCCTTAGCTAGTGTCGCCTCTTTATAGGCGTTCTCAGATTTTACTTATACTGGGGCAAGATAGTTTTTACTTGATGTATCCTAGATATGAAACTTTTCCTTGGCGATATATTGGCCGTAGATAGTATCGCCTCTTTATTGGCATTGTAACATATAAACTGCAAGGGACCTGGATAGTTTTTACTTGATGTAGCCTGGATAAGGAATTGTATCTGGGCGTATTTTTCAGATTCTTTAATACGTATTTAAGTCTTTTAAACAGTATAATTAAAAGAGAGTTATTTGAGTAGCACTTTGAGACACGATATTTTATATATCACAGTGGCGCAATAGGTAGCGCACAAGCACGGCAAGCGAGAGGACTCGGGTTCGAATCTCAGTGGAGGTAAATTAAAAAAAAAAAAAAAATTCTTTCATTCCAGCAAAAAAATCACTTAAAGAGTCGAATATAGGGAGGCAAAGAAAAAATGAAAATAATCAACAATAATAAAAAAAAAATTTTTTTTAAGAATTGCCGTAGCTCTTGTGCTACTTGTGAAGACCCATCTAGGGTCCATATAGGAACATCTAGCAAGGCCCATTATATACAGAGCATTAACAAATTAGCGAGGGACAAGCTAGATACTGCTCGGTAGGGCCATGAATGAAACTAAGAAAACTAGCTGGGGCCTTGGCATTATCGAGTCGAAAATTCTACCCGGGGTATTATTGCATCGGCAGCAACGGCTCTGTTTTCTTGAGCGTGAATTATTAATTTGAGTTCGGATATTTGAGTTTTAAGAGAATCATTGTCAATAACTGTCGATTCAATCTTAGTTACTCTTTCATCAAGTTTTGCAATGCCAGATTTCAATGATGTTATTTCAAGGTCAATGTTTTCGATTCTTTTTAATATTCTTTCTTCAGATTCAGCTATTTTTGACGACAATAGACTAACAATCAACTCACTTTGTTTAGAGCACTGTTCCTTTGGGCTTTCCATATTTTTGTCTTTGGTCTTTTTGGCAGAGCTCTCCAGGGCTTGATGAAGTGGGGAGCGCGGTGAACAGGATCGGAGATGTTTTGATTTAAGAGAGTTTGAACGTTTGGTATTGTTTGACATATTTGTATGAGAGTTTTTTTTTTTTTTTTTTATAGAGAATTATAAGAAAAACTGTAACTTATATTTTATTAAATGTCTTTTAATTAAATTTCTTTTTGAATAATAATCACTTTTCTCCAAAAAATTGTGTACTAGCAAAATGCACTTGAATTAAATTGAAAATATTATTGAGAAAATTGTTCAACACCAGGAGCCGAAGTGAACCACGTCTACTCGATTGCGCTCATTACTTCGTCGTTGATCGCCTAGCGGACGACAGAATAAAAAAATTTAAAAAATGCAATTTTTATCACATGTTAACGGATTAACGATTAACGGTAACTTGCGTTAATTCTTCCGAAATTTAACGCTTTAACGTTTAACGAAGCTAACTTTTTTAGAAGCGGATTAACGATTAACGAAGTTAACTGTTTGATTAACTGATTTATGCAAACAAACTTTAAAAAATCGTGTTATTATTAAATAAATATTTTATATAAGAAATTTCTTAAACATTTTTGCAAAAAAAAAACTGTGGGATACGAATTTTAAGTATTTAATATCTAATATTGATTTTAGGAAATAATTTCAAAAAATAATCGTTCATAAGTTTTGAAGATATTGATTTTTCAATTTTGTTTTTTCAAAAAAACCCAACAAATATTTTTTCAAACATTTTTATATACAATAGGTAATATTTTAAACTTAAGGGGACTCCTGCTGAAAATTGTTGGTTGAAATCCTTAGAGCCGTTAATGAGAAAGTCGAAAATCAAAAAAAACGCTTCTATGACAGGTATACCGTTAATAACATTTTGCCCCAAAATTGTCGTTTACCAAAATGTAGTCCATGTCCATAATATCACACCTAATTTTTTTTATCCAAATCGTAAGAGCCGTTTTCGAGATAAATAAGATTTTACATTACGGGTGTAACGTTAATTTTGGAGCTCAAAAAAAATTTTCAATTTATCCTCTAGGGAATCACCGAAGACCCTTAACTACCGAGTTTGAAGAAAATACCTCTAGTAGTTTAGGCTGTAGTTCGAGTTACAGACATACAGACAGACAGACGGAATTGACGGACCCACTTTTTTCGTCTTCTTCCAAATGCAGAACTTGCCCTAGTACCTACAGCTGTGTTCATAAAAATAGCAGTGCTCCCCAAATAAAACAAAAAGGCTTTCATTATCAACGTTATACTATATTTCACTTAACTTTTAATAACAATTTAAGGTATTTCATTTATATTAACAGACAAAATTAAGATTGATTTTTTACCGTTACTTTTATCACGGTAAGAAGCGTTTTTTAGATTTATGGCTGTTCACAAAAATAGCCGTGCATCTGAATGTTCTGAATCTATAACGCAAAAAGTCAGAAAAACTGTAAAAAACGTATATGAAACTATATTGATATTTTAGCTTACCATTAATACTTCGTAGCATAACCATTGTTTTTTATAATGGAAATGCATCTACGTGGCATGGAGTCCACTAAAGTTTTACACCTCTCGACTGGTATTGTGTTCCACGAATCTCGCACTACTTCCCACAATTCTTTCGAATTCTTCGGTTTCGCTCCATGAACCGCATTCTTAACATCCCCCCACAAATTTCCAATGGGGTTAAGGTCAGGGGATTGAGCAGGCCACTCCATAACGCATAACTTGTTCTCCTGGAACCATGATTTTGCCCTTTTTGAAGTGTGCTTTGGGTCATTGTCTTGTTGGTATACCCAAACCAACGGCATTTCCTCTTCAGCATAGGGTAACATGACTTCCTCGAGAATTTTAACATATTAAGCTGCATCCATTATACCCTTAATGGGATAGATAGGCCCAACCCCATAGTAAGAAAAGCAAGCACATATCATAATTTGCGCTCCGCTATGCTTCACTGTTTTAACAGTGTATCGTGGATCGTTTGCTGCATTTTGTGGTCTTCTTACGTACTCCCGACGGCTCTTGTATCCAAAAAGAACAACCTTGCTTTCATCGGTCCACAGAATATTCCTCCATTTCTCTCGTGGCCAATCTCGATGCGTTTTGGCAAATTCCATTCTCTTTTCTGTCAGTTCTAACACTCGTCATCCTTTTTGGGCCGTGTGTTTCCGGTTTATTCTGACATTTTATAGCGTTACTTATCTTTTTTGCTGAATATCCTAAGATTTCCTGAATATCCTGGTAAGTTTTCCCCTCCAAACGTAGTTTTCTTATTAAACTTCGATTTTCTTCGTTGCAATGTTTTGACCGACCCATTGTTTATTTTTGAGCTAATATTTTATAATTTTTTCTATAATATTATCTTAAGAATACTAAAAACTACAAATAGTAAAATTTGTACTTACCGAAAAATAAAAAAAAAGAGAATGTTTAACACTTTTTAACTTTAAATGCAAGACACTGCTATTTTTATGAACACGCTATATTCAGAGAGCTTGAACAAATGCGTCTACAACGGAAAAAGTAAAGTTCAATTACAAACTTAAAGCCTCAAATATAAAAATGAAAGACCGTTAGATGCAAATAACAGGTTAATTTTTTTTTGTAAGAATCTGCGTGTTTAAAATTATTGACTAATTAATAAAGTGTGACCAGCACTGCTATTTTTATGAACACAACTGTATATCGCAGGTCAAAAGGTGGAAAAATCTCAAAGAAGATTACGGTGCAAATATAAAGTATAAACTAGGTTCTCATAACGTAGTCGCAGACGCTTTATCACGCCATGTTGTGAACACAAGTACAACAAGTACAGTCCACTCAAAACAGAACTCAGACTCAGAAATTATAAGAAGCACGAAGCGTTTAACACATACGCATTTCAAGTTGAGTTAGTAAAAACCGAAAAACGATAACGAACAATATTCAAAAACAAAATAAGACATGAAGTTACGTTTAAAAATATCAATGAGCTGATAAAGAAATTGAAAGAAATATTAAATCACCACACCCAAACTAATATACAAACATGGAAAGGAGATTAAAGAAACATTCAACGAAAATCGTTTTATTTACACTCCAATAAAACTCGAAGATATAACCACCGCTGATAAGCAGATTGAGATAATTCAAAAAGTGCATGGTCGAGCACATAGAGGATACAGAAATAACATATCAGACCAAAACCATAAATGCTAAAAAAGACCCATGTTCTTCTATACAAAAACCTTTATGTGACAAGTCACCCGGATACCACGCCCCTAAATGGAAGACCTCAATTTTTAGTTTTGGTCCCTTATATGCAATTTGAGTCCTACCGTTCTAACATATTTCATTGTTCTACTGCAATCGGAAGTGTGCCATATAATTTACATCAGTTTTGAGGAAGTGATCGGATACCACGCCCCTGAATGGAAAACCTCAAATTTTATATTTTTTTTATATGCAATTAAAGCCCTACCGTTTTACCAAATTTCATCGTTTTACAGCAGTCGGAAGTGCTCCATTCAACCAACACCAATTCGGAGAAAGTGGGCGGATACCACGCTATAACATTAAAAATGATTTGATTGATGGTTTAGAAGACCTAGGGACAGTTGCCAACGAAATATGTGTTTTCATAGTCAGTGGTTTATTTGATTATTGGAAAATATAAAGATAAAGAAATTTATCGATCTGTCAAGAACTTGGTCTTAAGGTTTGCGACATAAGGTGTGTTTTATTCACTGCTGCATAGCTAGCGCAGCAAAATTTCCCTCCACAAACAACAACAATTTGATTGCTGGCGAAAAAGAAGCCAGTAAAAAAATGACAGTTGTGTTTGTGATAGAACTTTAAATTATTGAAATGAAAATGGCGCTATGCATCAAATTTTAGAATTAAACATACGCATGTACATATGTACAATGTACATACAGGTATGTACATTAAAATAGAGACAGTACCAATTTCTTAAAGTAAAGCCAAATAAAAACAACAACATCCAGGAGAACAAATTTTAACTGTTATCAATAATATAGTGAGACTCTATTATGAAAAATAACAGTTAATTTGTACTTGCTTGTTTACTGATTTCAAATTAACAGTTGTTTTCATAAAATGAGTTCTTCTGCGGTCATTAAAATAGAAACAGATTGGTTTGCAGGCGTGTTTATTTTTTTTGCGTCAAAAATATCAATTATTTCTTAAAGATTTTACTTTTATAAGACAGAAAGTTAATTCTGGCATATTGAATTTAATAAAGTAAATTAAATTTAAATTAATGTTTAGAAAAGTATGGGCCGAGGAAAACACTGCACCTCAGAGGAGAAGTCTGCCATTTTAGCTTTACGTAAAGAAGGAAAATCACTACGAGAAATCGCTAGGAGCGTTTGAAAATCTCTCAAGTTAATTGTAAACGTAATTAAGCCACCGAGAGTCAAAAAACAGCTTGGCCAACCAAGAAAAACCACCGTAAGAGAAGATCGCAAGATCATTCGGGCTTCAAAAAACTATCCTTTCAAGTCTTCAAAAGATATTAGAGCTGAACTACAGCTGAATATTTCTGAAAGAACAGTTCGCAGAAAACTTGTTGAAGGTAATTTTCACGGAAGGATCGCAAGAAGATTGCCTTTTCTTAGAAACAAAAACACTACGTCTCGTTTAAGATTCGCTAACGATCATATTAATTGGACTGGGCAAGAATGAGTTAAAAAGTGGAGAAATGTTTTGTGGACTAACGAAACGAAGATTAACTTGTTTGGAAGTGATGGCAGACAAACCGTTCGAAGGCCACCTTTGAAAGAACTCAGTCCACAATACACGCAAAAAACGGTTAAGCATGGAGGCGGTAGTATTCTTCTTTGAGGTTCTTTTTCCTGGTATGGCGGCGCGGCGGCGTAGGTCCAATTCATCTGACAGAAGGCAAAATGGATTAGGTAATGTACGTTAACATCATGAAAAACACAATGCTGCTTTATGCTGAAGAGAATATGCCTCTCAGATCACGACTGGATCCCACGAAATTGCTCTTATGTAAAAGTACTTAGGAATTTAAAATACATTTTTTAAATATAAAACATGGATGTAATGAGATATATACAGGGTGATTTTCATAAGGTGTGACAAAAAGCTAGGGCGTGTAGGTTGGACTTAGACAAGAAAAAAATCGTATGGGAGGGGGGGTCTATTTCCCCCCGTTTAGGCGGGAGGGGCAATTTAAGAAAAAAATCACTTAAAACAGAAAAAAAATTATTAAAAAATAACGGTGATACCTACAGAGTAATGGTATAGCATTTTCAAAAGCCAAAAATACATTCTTTAATTTTATTTTTAAATAAAGTTGTTCGAGTGAATAGTTTTTGAAAAATTAATTTTCAAAATCAAAATTTTGAAAAAAAAATGAAACATTTTTTTTAAACAATTTGTTTTCAAAATTTTACGTAATTATGTATAATTTTTTGATTGAATATTCAATGCTCTTATTAATTTTTGATCAAACACAAGAAACCGGATGTCAAAATGTTTTGTAGTTTTTGATAAAATCAAAAATAACAAAAACTACTTTTGTTCTAAGAAAAGCCTTTTATTTTAGTTTTTATACGTTTTTGGATTCTTAGGTGAATTTACGATTGAAAGGATTAACTTTCTTTTTACTATTTTTTTAATTATCGTCTCATAAGCATACGATAATGTGACAAAGTACTGGATTAACCATATTTCACACATTTTTTCATTGAGAACACCTGCGTGAGAGCATTGGTTTAAAATTGACCTGCCACTTTTTTATTATGGTGGGGTCGGCTTGGCGTAGGTGCATTTACGAAAGAAAGGATTAACTTTTTTTGTAAATTTTTTTTATTATCAGTCTTATAAGCATACAATAAAGTGACAAAGTACTGGATTAACACATTTTTTCATTGAGTACACCTGCGTGAGAGCATTGGATTAATATTAACCTGCGAATGTTTTTTAAATAATTTTTTGTAATAAGCTTCAGTTAAAAAATAGTTAAAAATTTAAATAAACAGTAATTATGTATTTTATCTAAATATGCATGTTTTTTTTATTTTAATTGATTTCAAGATTCAGGAACATTCTTGTTCTTATTTCGCAATTGCACTTTTCTGTCACTAGTTAGGGCGTGTAACGTTGCATTATTTAAAAAACATTCGCAGGTCAATATTAATCCAATGCTCTCACGCAGGTGTTCTCAATGAAAAAATGTGTTAATCCAGTACTTTGTCACTTTATTGTATGCTTATAAGACTGATAATAAAAAAAATTTACAAAAAAAGTTAATCCTTTCTTTCGTAAATGCACCTACGCCAAGCCGACCCCACCATAATAAAAAAGTGGCAGGTCAATTTTAAACCAATGCTCTCACGCAGGTGTTCTCAATGAAAAAATGTGTGAAATATGGTTAATCCAGTACTTTGTCACATTATCGTATGCTTATGAGACGATAATTAAAAAAATAGTAAAAATAAAGTTAATCCTTTCAATCGTAAATTCACCTAGGAATCCAAAAACGTAAAAACTAAAAGGCTTTTCTTAGAACAAAAGTAGTTTTTGTTATTTTTGATTTTCTCAAAAACTACAAAACATTTTGACATCCGATTTCTTGTGTTTGATCAAAAATTAATAAGAGCATTGAATATTGAATAAAAAAATAATACTTAATTACGTAAGATTTTGAAAAAAAAATTGTTTAAAAACAAAATTTTCATTTTTTTTTTTTCAAAATTTTGATTTTGAAAATTAATTTTTCAAAAACTATTCACAACAGCTTAACTTAAAAACATAATTAAAGAATGTATTTCTGGCTTTTCAAAATGCTATAGCATTGCTCTGTAGGTATCACCGTTATTTTTTAAGAATTTTTTTTCTGTTTTAAGTGATTTTTTTCTTAAATTGCCCATCCCGGGAAATAAAGCCCCCCCCTCCCATACGATTTTTTTCTTGTCTAAGTCCAACCTACACGCCCTAGCTTTTTGTTACACCTTATGCAAATCACCCTGTATATAGGTACTATAGGGCAAGTTCTACATTTGGAAAAAAAATTGAACTCGAGATTTTGATCAAAGTTGACATTACGATGATAGTGAAGACGAATAAAGTGGGTCCCATAATTCCGTCTGTCTGTCTGTTTGGATGTTTGTATGTCTGTACCTCGAACTACAGCCTAAACTACTGGAGGTATTTTCTTCAAACTTGGTATTCAAGGGTCTTCCGTGATACCCTAGAGGGGAAATCGAAATTTTTTGTTTAGCTCTAAGCCTAACGGTACCCCCCATACACCCGTAATGCAAAATCTTATTTATCTCGAAAACGGCTCTAACGATTTTAATAAAAAAAAATTATGTGTGATATTATGGACATGAACTATATTTTGGTAAAAAGAAATTTGGGGGGAAATGGGTACCTGTCGCGTAGAACGTTTTTTTTGATTTTAGAATTTTGCATCAACGGCTCTAACGATTTTTACCAAAATTTTTATGCAGAAGCTCCTATGCATTTAAAAATAAAAATTTAAAAATATTATTCGAAAAAAATTTTTTGAAAATTCAATATCTCGAAAACCAATACACGAATAAATTTTTAAATTACGTTTTAAAATGTATTTTATTGAATACTATCACGAAAAACATGTTTCAGTGTGTCTGTATATCTGTACCTCTCCCTACAGCCTAAACCACTAGACCAGCCATACTCAACCTTTTTTTTAAATGGGCCGCAATTACGTTTCTGTTACGACACCTCGGGCCACAATCTAAATGTACATATTTTGCGTAAATAATAACACATAGTTTTAAAAATTCTGTATTTATTTAAATAGAAATAGTTTTAATGCGATTTTTGAAATTGGGAACACATTTTCAAAACTTTGTTAAGATCTGGCTTGTTGCTGCATGCCAACCTTATGACATCATCCAAATGGGAGTCCGTTAGTTTGTTTCGGTACATATTTTTTGCATATTTCATTCGCGAAAACGATGATTCGCAAACGAATGTAGATCCAAATAATGTTAAAAGAATTTGGGCACTTCTTTGCACGATTTTATATTTTTCGGGGACAGTGCTCCAAAATTCCAAGTATTCCCCTTTTTCCCTTTTTTCTTTGAACAGAATTTCAAGATTGGAATCATTTTTGAAATCAATGAACTCATCGAATAACTTTGCTTGGTCTTGATTTAAAACATAAGACAGCTGTGAGATAGTTGTTGTTTCCAGATGCCAAGGGTTTTCGACAAGCATTAAACATTTTTTATATTTCTTAAATCATGAAATCTTTTTTCAAATCCTTTTGACAGTGCTGTTATGTAATTTAAAATTGTGGAACAGTTTTCTTCAGAAATGTGGTCCTTTGTAGCAATTATCAGAGTCGGAAAATTTTGATACTGTTTGTTTTGTATTTCTCCATGAAAAATACTGAGTTTTTCTTCAAAGGCAAATATTTTACTCGCCATCTGTGAGATTAAGTTATTTGGACCTTGTAAATTCTGATTGAGGCTATTCAGTTTTTCGGTGATATCGCAAAGAAATGCTAAAAGACACCACCATTCATCATCTTGCAATTCTGAGTAAACTTTCTTATTTTGTTGTAAGAAGAGGATTATTTCGTGGCGTAAGGAAAAAAACCTTTCCAAAACTCTTCCTCTGCTAAGCCATCTCACCGAGGTATGCAAAAGAACGTCACCGTACTCACTTCCCAGTTCTTCTAAAAGGCTTTTAAATTTTCTGCGGTTCAATTCTCTCGCTCGTATATAATTCACAATATCAATAACAATCTTCATCACAGCTTCGATTTTTAAATTGACGACACGCGCAGCCAAGTTCTCTTGATGAATAATGCAGTGAAATGTAATTAAATTTGTCAAATTATATTTTTTCCTAAACAATGTAATAAATCCATTTTCGGATCCAGTCATGGAGGGACACCCATCCGTACATACACATACTATTTTTTGTATGTCAATTTCATTGTGCTCTAAAAAATTTGAAATAGTATCAATGTAATCTACGCCTCGGGTTTGACCTTTCATTGGAAGGAATTTGAAAAAGTCTTCAAGGATTATATTCTGTTCCGTGCAATATCTAACAAACACCGAGCATTGAGATGTTGCCGAAATATCGGTGCTGGAATCGAAAGCTAAGCTAAAAAACTTGCAGTTCTTAACATTATCTATTAAGTTGTGATGAATATATTTCGAAATATCTTCGATTCGTCTCACACATGTTGAATCAGACAGCTGTAGTTTTTTTATTTCACACAGTATTTGTTTCTTGTTGCTAAACTTATCAAAAAGTATATCGGCAGCACTTACAAAACATTGTTTTACAATTTCTGCATCGGTAAATGGTTTCATGTGCTTACAAATTTCATAAGATGCCTTAGTTACCGCAGAGTCTTGGGATAAAGCAACGGACATAACATTTTGTTGCTGTTATAATGACCTCTTAAAAAAAGATAATTTCTCACTTCTTAATTGTGTTCCAGGAGGATACGTGTCATTGAAAGAATTGTGCTTGGTGGTAAAATGACGAGATATATTATATTTTTTTAATATAACACTTTCAAGGCATATTAAACAGGTAGCTGCGTTGTTTTTGCTGGGCACAACAAAATATTCTGTTTCCCATTCATCTTGAAACGAGCGATTTTCATCAGATATATTTCGTTTTAACTTTGAAGAAACTCCTGCCATTATTTTTAAATAAAAAAAAACACAAATTAACAATCAACTGCAACCACTAACTAAAATTTAAAATATAACAAACATCAAGCAGGAACATGGGGTTTCCCCGTTTCGCAACTCAGATTCACATATAGTCGATGAGGAGATACGTCGATAAAGTAGTCGAGTTTTCTTGCACGGATACAGATAATCGCAGTGACATCTGCGTGTGTATAAAGACAAACTACTCGACTTCATCGATGTGTAGGTAGAGCTGTTTATTTATTTTCTATTCCATTTTCATTTCATTTTGAATTTTTTTTATTGATACGGGTTTTTCTTGCTTGTATGTTGAATACATATCTACGAAAGTATATTTTACTCACGCTTTTCTGGAATCGCGAGATATTTAAGGTAGTTGCTGCGGGCCAGCTTTTATTAGCTCGAGGGCCGCATGCGGCCCGCGGGCCGCAGGTTGAGTATAGCTGCACTAGACCTATGTTCTTCAATCCCGGTAGTTAAGGGTCTTCTGTGATTCCCTTGAGGGGAAATTTAAATTTTTTTTAGCTCCAAAACTAACGGTACCCCCCATACACCCTTAATGCAAAATCTTATTTATCTCGAAAACGGCTCTAACGATTTTGATAAACAAATTATGTGATATTATGAACATGGACTACATACGAGTACATATTTGTAAAAAAAAAATGTTGGGCAAAATGTTATTGATTTTCGACTTTATCATTAACGGCTCTAACGATTTTAACCAAAAATTTTTACCAGGAGCCCCTTTAAGTTTAAACTAATATTGTTTATAAAAATATTCGAAGAAAAAAAATTTATTTTGTTTTTTGAAAAAATAAATTCCAATTTATTTTTTGAAAAATCAATATCTTGAAAACGTGTGACCGATTATTTTTTGAAATTATTTCCTAAAATCTGTATTACTAAACACTTAAAATTGGCATCGTAAATTTTGTTCTACAAAAATTTGAAAGAAATTTAATATATTAAAATTACTTTAATAAAACGATTTTTAAACTTTGTTTGCGTTAATTCATACTTTTTCGGAAATCAGACGGCAATTCCATGCATTGTATTTATAAAATGTATTTTAAATCCCAAAGTACTTTTACATAAGAGCAAGTTCGTGCGATCCAGTCGTGCATTTTATTTGTATCAAAATCGTTAGAGCCGTTTTCGAGATAAATAGGATTTTGTATTACGGGTGTATGGGGGGTACCCTTAGTTTTGGAGTTAAAAAAAAACTTCAATTTCTCCTCTAGGGAATTACCGAAGACCCTTAACTACCGAGTGTGAAGAAAATACCTCCAGTAGCTTAGGCTGTAGTTCGAGGTATAGACATACAGACATACAGACATACAGACATACAGACATACAGACATACAGACATACAGACATACAGACATACAGACATACAGACAGACGGAATTGTCGGACCCCCTTTTTTCGTCTTCGCTATCATCGTAATGTCAACTTTGATCAAAATCTCGAGTTCGATTTTTTTTCCAAATGCAGAACTTGCCCTATAGTACCTATGTATATCGCAAGTAAAAACCGAAGACGAAGGAAAATGTTTTTGAATAAGAGAACCTGCAGATCCGTAAATTTCATCGAACTGATGGAAGTAATCCCATGAGGAAGCCTCTCTAGCGCTAAGTTTGTTTCTTTTTTTAATCCTATGATAGGAAGCTTTCAAATTTTGGAACTTCCTTATAATAAATATCCTTCCTGAAGGGGTTTTTGTATGGTTACATACATGCAGTGTACCTGCGAAGCTTCATATATTTATGAATTTTTGAATATTACAACAACAACTTGAATGAACTACCACCAAGTGGGTTCTTATTTGGCTGGAGTTATAGCTATTTAACGGTTGCCAAGCCGATCATAGATTTAAAACTTGACCAGAGTCAAATCTTTCATTAAAATCTCCCTCCTTATAATATACAACGAATTGTTGGCTTATAAACAGAGTTCGGAGAAATAGAAAGAAACCGAATTTACAACAACAAAACTTGAATGACTAATAAAAACGCTAGTCCTCAAGTGATAATTGATAAAGGATAAAACCTAAATTGGGATGGACCTGATCATGTGGTCTCGGTAGCGTGATGCGTAGGGCATTGGCTTCTGACGACGCTAGGTCTGGGTTCAAATCTCAGTCAAGGCAAAAAAAGTTTTTCGATTAAACTTGATATTATAAAGGCTAAGCACCACTAATAAAGGAGTCTGATGATCGGCTTGGCAACCGTGAAATAGCTATAACTCCAGCCAAATAAGAACCCACTTGGTGGTAGTTCATTCAAGTTGTTGTTGTAATATTCAAAAATTCACAAATATCCTTCCTATCATACGGAAACGCGGGCAAAATAGTTTTAATTTCTTGGAAAACCTTTCCCATAGAACGATTTTCTTCCTGCGCCCAGCTTAAAATTCAGATTTCATTCTCAAACGTATTGAAACCAATAGTTCGATATCAGCATCGGACCAGATTTTGGCCTCGTATTCAATCCTGTGGATGGATAGTTATTAATTTCTTATCAAAGATGTAAAAATCAATATTTGTACGATTATAAATTAATTTCAAAAAAAAAAATTACTCACATTTGATCCTCTGCCATTTTTCTGCAAATTCAGGAACATTAAAAAACACACATGCCAAATTGACCGCATGTTGACTGTAAGTTTACTTTTATGAACACAAGTGTTGCCATGCTTATGCAGAGATGATGCTGTTTGTTTACAATTATGAACGCCATTTTTGCAGGACTGCGGAAGTTTTGCAAATATGAACTCAGCCGTACTTTCGAAGCCGATACAAGAATTTCGTTGGATCTTCAATTGCTTTGTTTTGAGTTAATTGATTGTGTGATCAGCTCTCCAGTAAGTCGAAGTGTTTCCCTTCCCCCATAAACGAGTTCTGCTGCTGTTGCATTAATGTCTTCCTTAAATGCAGATCGTATTCCAAGCAAAATGGGTGGAAGTGCTTCAATCCAATTTTCATTGTTGTGGGCCAATGCCAAACTGTTTTGCGATGTCTCTAAAGCCAGATATACACTGTTAAAATGCATGTATGGGTGTAGGCTTGAAGCAAAATCAAAATCTTTTTGATTTTCTTTCAAACAAGGGTTCTGCGTTGAAACCTCAAGCTGAATTTAATACTTACTTATACACTTGCACGTGCTTGTCATGCATTTGAACAGTGTATATCTGGCTTAAGACTGAATCAGGTGAATTGAGATCCTCTATCGATGGTTAGTTTTTTGTGGACAACCAAACTGAGATATCCAACATGATAGAAACGCTAAGGACACAGATTCAGTAGTGATAGATTGGAGAGGGCATACTTCGGACTAATCTACCAATCCGTCCGAAACATGACACAGTACACACCACGCTGCACATACTGCAAGGACGGACAGTGATCCTGAAAGCATACTGGAGCGATGGGAAGTGTACTTTAATGAATTTCTAAATGGTCAGCTCACTACTTCAAGAAGAATACCTTATGTTGCCGCCACCGAGCATAGAAGAAGTTGAGAAGGCTATAGGCCGGCTTAAACAGAACAAAGCCCCGGGAGCCGATGGCATACCAGCCGAATTATTTCATCACAGCGGACCAGCCTTACGTCAAGCAATTCATGATATTATAGTGCACGTATGGGAGCAGGAAGAAATGCCAGAAGACTGTCGAAAAGGCATAATATGCCCCATACATAAGAAGGGAGATGTCACAACGTGCAGCAATTATAGATATAAGATACTCTCCTCTATCCTACAAGACCGGATAACCCCATACGCTAAAACCGTTATCGGACAATATCAGTATGGTTTCTTTCCAGGCAAATCAACAACTGATCAGATTTTTACCCTTAGGCAGGCGATGGAAAAAGGTCTAGAACTTAACATCCCAACATACCATCTGTTTATAGACTTTAAGGCCGCCTATGATAGCATAGCCAGGGTAGAACTTTACAAAGCCATGAGAGAATTCGGCATCCCAAATAAATTGACACGACTATGTAGGTTGACCATGACCAACGTAACAAGCCAAGTAAAAATAGCCGGATTGCTATCCAGACCAATCAAAATCTTTAATGGACTCCGACAAGGGGACGGTTTGGCCTGCCTCCTCTTCAACCTGGCGTTGGAGAAAGCAATCCGTGACTCTGGCACGGCAACAAGAGGGACCATCGTCAACAGGTCCAGCCAGTTACTAGCTTACGCAGACGACATTGACATCATCGGAAGAACCGAACAAGCTGTACACGATTCCTTCATCCAGATCGAGCAGGCGGCACAAAATCTGGGGCTG